>OU898282.1:138732533-138995962 GCA_918026665.1 Diabrotica balteata
GAGTTGAGAACTTCTGCAGAAATAAAAAAGTTCTGGTGTGTTCAAGAGTATTTGTCAGTATTGATTATTTATGTTATCTCCAATCCGCAAAAATACCATTATTTTTTCCACAGGAAACTACTTATCTAATACCAAAGGATTAAAAAAACACCAAAGATCCAGCCAGGTACCGCCCAATTACTTAACTTCCAACTTTGTGCAAATTGGAAGGATGCGCTAAGGGTTCCATAGGTTGCAAAGAACAATTTGTTATCGATCAGTCATTTCTAACCAGGCATACAACAAAAAGAACCTCTTCACTGCCTTTATTGACTATAAGAAAGCCTTTGACTAAGTGCAGCACGAATGGCTGGTAGATTTACTAAGAATATATAAAGTCGATGATAATATACCTTCTTAAGACATGACAGATTAGAAGACTAAAATTCACCTCCAAATACGTGGCTAAAAACAATATCGAAATGGAAAATATTGCAATTAACTGCGGCCCATTCCAAGGAGACTCGGTGAGTCCATTGTAGTTCTGTCTAGCGATGAACTCACTATCGAAGTTATTGAACTCCATGGACTCAGGTGTTGGCATTAAAAACAACAATACTATAGTAGCAAAGCTTAATCATCTGTTATATATGAATGACTTGAAACTAATCCAAATCATTCATATATAACATGGATGGCTTCCATTCGAAATCACTTAGATCAAATGTTAAAAACTGTAGAAACTTTCTCAAATGATATCAGTATGCACTTTGGTTTGCACAAGAGCATGACTCAGTAACCCCTTAGTGCTGTACGCACACGTATCGATTATTTTGCTTGCCCTATCTCAACCCCTTAGTTTCTGTCCCCAATTTTCTACCCCCATAATCCTACCCTGAGGTAGGCAAAATATTTTCGTTACAAATTTCTTGTCTTTTCTGTATTAGCAACTTTTAAAACGTTATTTTCATTCTTTCATTATTATCAATGTTATAATAGTAAGTTTTTAGCTTTGCTTTTAAATTTGTTTAGTTTTAAATTAATAGACATTTTCGTTTTTTTTTAATTCTACAGAACTTTTCAAACTTCGGTTCCATAGATCTATCAATCAAAGCCAAAGCAATTTAATTTTATCATTTTCTTTTTTTAACTGGACATATAAATTTATATATTCTTTGCCTTATTTATTTCATTAATATGGCTTTTTTAACATATTTATTTAGAATAATGAGTATTTGTTATGGTTATTTCATATAATTTTTAGTTCATCCATAACCCAATATAATGGAATTATCGGTAAAATGTAAATGTTATCTACATACCTAGTACAAACAGTTTCGCATTTGGGCCTCTAGAAACCATCAAATAAAATATATAAAAAGTGTAATTATTATAATCTATCGCGGGTTTCATCTTTCATTTCTGGAACTCGAGCGAACATTTGATGTCATTTCTATGTAAAAACGAAACACAACTCTAAAACTGAATGTGCTCATTCCGGAAAAATGTGTACATTTTGAAGAGCGGTGAAAATGTAAGTTTATGAAATATTCAGTTTCATTTTGTTGACCTTTTATTCATCTACATGGAATTTTCAAAAAACATTTAATGAAATGAATGTTGCCATGCATTCGACTTAATGCACATTATCTCACATGTGAAAAGCGGATTTTGATTTGATTTTCGTTTAGTCAGTTAAGCAAAAATGAACAGCGGTTATCGAAGTTTATGCCCAGTTTTTGTCCCGAGGCTTTTAGGGCGCTGTTTTAATTTAAGCAAATTTCGTTTTTTTTGCCCAGTTAAATAGAAAGTATAATTTTTTTCGATATTTGTAACATAATATTAATGACCTAAAATATTGACATTGTTTATAGCGTTAAAACTATATATAGTAACATAAAATTTTAGCGTTTTATTAAAGTTTTATTGTTTTGTTTTTTGTTATTTATATTTATTTCTACATTGGCTTAAGTTATTCACAAAATGAACCTATTTATTTTATTTAATTTTAAGTACCTTTGGCAGCACTTGTTTTTTTTTTTTGACAGTCCAAGCTTATTGTAATTAAATCATCATTACTCTCTTAGTAGTAGTGAACAAAAACCCTTTACTCTAAGTTCATGAGTGCGTTTGTTGATAAATAGTTCTTTATTTTTATGCACATTATTTGTTTCCACTTTAATTTGCTCATCAAATGACAAACAAATAGAACATACATATGTTTGTGGTGTTTCAAACACCAAGTTGAAACAGTTGTTAAAAATATTTCTAAAATAATAATCTTTAACTTTAAGATTGCCTGTTACCTCGGTATTACACATCCTTTTCATTTTTCTTATACTCAACTCAGATGAAAGCTATAGCATAATAGTTGTCGCGCTTCTTGTAAAAAAGAGCCTGCAAATTTCCTACTTACTGCATTAGATAAACGCGCCGAAATAGATAAGCTGCCAAAAACAGTTAAAAATTGCTTATCGCAGTTCTTTAGAAATATTCCTTTCCCATTTTCGTTTTTGTTGAATTTTCTTACAAGCTCTTGTTGGTGTAACTGGAATAGCTTCAGTCAAAACTATTTAAACTATTAAGCGATAAATAACGTACTAATTCTTCTAACAAAATCATCTGATTTACGTGCTATCTCCGCGACGAAGGTTGGCAATCATTCCTGCTATTCTAACTTCTGACACTACAGCTGGAAAGAGTTCAGTTGATCTGTATCCAAACCATTCTCTGAGAAGTTTTGTAGCAACAGAGTTTGTAAACGGCTAGAACACATGTAAGTTTTTCTTTGTATTTTTGTATTTTGCGACTATTGATATATTTTATATTGTCTATTTTATAACTGCATGTGGTAAGACACAATAAATGTTAATTTTTTTTCTTAACATTTTGTTTATTTTTGGCCCCTCGAAGCGGCGTCCTTTTTAAATTGCTAGAGGTGTTTCCTTTCGTTTTATTTGTCCCAAGAGATTCATGTCAGTACCCCTTTGTTTCATTTTTGTAAGTAACAACAATCCAACCACCTTGCCACTTATTTATCCACGGCCCCAGATTTCCAAACAAACCCTGAGTACCGTTGGCACAAGTATCGATTATTTTGCTTGCCCCTTCTCTACCCCCATAGTTTCTGTCCCCAATTTTTCAAACCCCATAATAATACCCCATGTGGTAGGCAAAATATACTCGTTACAGCTTTATGTTTGTGATAAAGTTATACCTTGAAATTTATTTTTTTAATGCGTTTAATAATAAATAAGTTGTGTGTGATTTTATATAGATGTACCTAAAATTATAACTGTAAAAAGGGTTCTCCCATTTACTAAATATATTAAATAAAATATTACTAGCATTATAGTGTTCTAAAATGTCTTCCATTTAAATTTTTATTGTGATGAAAAGTTCAGCTTGTCTAGTTTTTAACTTAAAAAGATGTAAAACATGACTTTTGAGATTTGCCAGGAAATATCGTGGAGTTTGGAGTACTTCCTGTCATTTCATTAAACCAAATTTCTTTATTTTTAATTATAGTTTAAAATGAAAGTCTGAAATTAATATTATATTTAAGTATCTCTTGGTGTATATCTCATTACCACGAATTTCGGTGTTCGTTAAAATACTCCTTGCCTCTTTCGCCTGAGGAATGTAGGTCGCCTGGGGGTTGAGTTTAGATTTAATGAATGCGAGTATTATCAATGGGATATTCTTTGTCAAGTTCTATTTACAAAATTTCTTTAATTCAACTCAAATCTCCAGAGATAAACCGATTTTAACGAGCTTGTCTTGATAGAGTGAACATTTCAGGTGTACCTTTTAAAGGATTTTGCACTGGAAACGAGTTTTAGAAGAAAAGGATTGCGGTAACTTTGAATTACTTTCTACTTTACTAATAACGGAAATAAAAAAATTGGCAGTTCGAAATGTAGGAGTGCGTTTATGAGGAAGATGGTTAAAAATGTATAAAAACGTATATCACAAAAAAATCGCATACTTATGAACTGCTATGAGCTGCTAAATGAGCTGATTCCAAAAAAGTATAATACTGGGGGTCTAACAGATATAACTTGAAACATATGCGCTTAGAAAATTAATTTTTATTGATTTCTAATTTTAATAAATTATAAATATATTATAATTAATAACCTGAAAGTAATCCAGTAATTATTACATGACTTTATTTTAAATGTTTAAATTGCAGCCCTTGTTGTATTTGACAGTAACCCACACGTTGTACAAATTTTTGTAAAACCTTGTTTGTGGTTTCTTGAGAAATATTGTTTATTTCTTTACGAATACTTGTTTTAAAAGTCTTCAATATTTGCAGGTTTTGTTTTATAAACAACATTTTTCAAATGACCCAAAATAACATAATCTAAAGGATTGAGGTCTGGCGACCTCGGTGGCCATTTAATATATCCAGGTCTTCCAATCCACCTGTTTGGAAAAATTTCGTTTAGGTACCTTCGAACATCTACAAGATAATGCGGAGGCCCACCATCCTATTGAAACCATAAACTTTCATTAAAGCCTCCAGGATTAGTTCTACTGGGGAATAAATGAACTAAAGTAGGTACGAGATACCCCCTTAAAAACTGAATGTATGCTGATCCATTTAAATTACCTTCAATGTCCATTCAAGCTTATAAAGCCATCCCATACGTTTACCATTTGCGGCTTTTGTGTATGATGTTCCCGCATCCAGTTGGGTTTTTTTTTGCCCAGTATTTACAATTCTGACAGTTGACCTCGCCATTTAATGTGAATGTAGCCTCATCAGAAAAAAATGTTTTGAACCAAGAGAGGGTTTTGGTGGCAGTTATCATTGTTTCGCAAAATTGTATTCTTTTATCTGGATCATCCTTGCTTAATTCCTGTACAAGTGTGCATCTAAAGGGTACCATGTTTCAAGTTTTATTAGTTTGTGTACCGGTGTTATGCAAACATCGAAATCACGACTAACCTTACGAACAAAGTGTGCGCATCTTCTTTAAAAGCAAGAAGAATATTTAATGTTGTATCATAATTTACAGAGGGATTGTGAATGTTATAGGATCCCGTTCTAGAAGTTGTGTTCCATTCGGTCTATTCTTAAAAAGATCCTTATGAAAAACCGACACTAGTTTATTTTACATTATTAGAATTTGAAACAGACAAAATACCGAAATACATTAAAGTGATGTATAATCCGACAAGCGAGAGCTGGCGGGTGAGCTGCGCGAAAATAGAAAAGGAATTATTCTAAGAGAGATAGGGGAGGTACTTAATCGCGATTATAGGTATATAGTATACGTACTTAAACGGTTATACACGATGTGAACTCCTAGCCGACTACAATAGAAATGAGCAATCCCTTCCACTTTTCAATTTGTTCTACACGCAACCCGCCAGCTCTCGCTTGTCGGGTTATACTATTAGAATAATACCTTTCATTTATTCTCCTTGTAACAGTATAGGTCTGTACAATCATTTCACGAGTCAGTGCTTTTGTATTTTCTTTCTCTATTTTCTGTAAAATTTCTTAAGTAGCTTTTTCTCCTATGCGAGGTACTCTGTTGTTCCCGATGAAGTGACCAACAGTAATCATTCATTATGTTGGTGTTTCAACGTCCCTGGTATTCATTTCGTCATCACCTTAATTTTCTGGTACTTAAATTGTTTGTCATGTTCTTTCTGACATTATACAGATTTTTAGGGAAAAATTAAGATGGTTATGCAAAAAGTAGATTTTAAGGATCATAAGACATCCCAAATCTTCAAACCTACCTAAGAAATTAGCTCCTATAAGCTCATAGTTAGGGTCTTTCACAGTATCTTAAAACTTGGTTACAACTTTTATGGATTTCTATTTCTTTAGTGGTCATCTTATATATATATATAATATATATATATATATATATATATATATATATATATTATACGAGGAGAACGATACACTTTTCAGCAACTGATACTCGAAGGGAAGATAGAGGGTAGGAGAGGTCTCGGACGTAAAAAAATGTCATGGCTGCGCAATATTTGACAATGGACAGGAATCCACAGCTATGAAATGCTTCGCAATGCTGCTAAAAACAGAATTATTTAAACCAGATTATTTAACATCTCACCTGACGAGACGATGTACGGTGGACGCCTACGCAGAAATGCACGGCACCTTAAGAAGAAGAAGTGGTCATCTTGGTTTCAAAGGTAGAGTCGAATATCATTTTACGAATATTTGGTCCAACAAAAATACCTTCTTTCAATTTGGCTTCTGATAGATGGCGAAATTTTCACTCAAATACTTAAAACTTTTTACATCTTTGACAGGGCCTTGACAAACTTTTTCATTAAGCATACCAAATCTACCAAAGTTTTGTACAAAATGTTCTTCTCGTCAGGTATTAAAACATTTCTTATTGGCCATTATTTTATGAACCAGTGTTTATCTCTTGCTCTACTATTCCATTCATATACAAAACATGAAAACTTTGTCAATCCCTTTTGTTGGCCAAGTAGAATGCAAACAATTTTAAGATCTCTACAGATCATCCAATTGTGAGCCAAATGGCTGATTTTTTGTAGAATTGTATCAAGATGTCCATATGTGTCTTTCATATGGACTGAATGAGCAATAGGAAGTGAAGCATCAGTGTTTCCATTGTGTAAGAGTGCAGCTTTAACTTGTTTTTAAAGATTCTATAAAAAAAAATCCAATCGTCTTTATTAAAATAAAAAAACTGATTCATTAGACCACCAATATCATGACAGTAAACCAAATCCCCTTTTTGCATAAAAAACTGAGCAAACTCTTGATCTCTGTACCTGTACTTGTAAATAAATGTACCAGGCGAGAGCACATTTTTTGTTTTTAATCTTGAGCCAAGCAATTCTGATATTTTATTTGTTAAACCCAAATCTCTTACTAAGTCATCTAACTCAGCTTGAGTGAACAACTGTGGTTGTTAATTTTCTGAAGGACGCTAAAATTCACCATTATTTTCTGGACTACTGTCATTAAACTCTGATTCACTACTATTTAAATTATCACCAATACGTAGAAGACGTTCCGAGACTGACAGTTCAGGTCCATGTTCTATTGGGCGGATAGCAGACGGGAGGTTAGGATCTACAATCGCTTTCTGATTTTTGGAGTTATATCCAGAAACATCGACAGTACAAAAATAACAATCATTTGAATGATTTTGTTCTCTTCATACCATAGGCACTGAGAAGAACGTATTATTGATACATAATAAATATCTTCATTATAGCTGACACATTTAATCTTGTTGTAGTTGTCAATGTCAATGTCAATGCAACGCAGTATGCTCATATTTGTATCTTATTTATACGGCAGTTATCCCAACTACCAACTAAACTGGATTAATTGGACGAAAATCCATTAGAAGCAGTAGAAAAATTCTAGAATCACCTCAATTTGCAGTAAGTTTAGCCTCAACAGTAAACACTAAGAAATCAACAAAGATAATTTTCGCGATCAGTCATTTGCGATCAATAAAGTCAAATATTTGGTATATCATCTTGACCAATAATTACCGTTAAGCGAGCATATCCGAGCAAAAAATTAATAATTAAGTATCAAAACTCAATAAATTAGCTGGCTCCTTGGCACAAAATCAAAATTGTATAAAACTATACTAAAACCGATCTGAACCTAAGGTATCGAATTATTGGGAATGTGTAGAATATTTTCCATATTCCGTTAACAGTTTTCTTTAATAACAGAGTAATTTTAGATATCGAACACATACCGATAAAATGATACTCCAAAAGAGTACTCCAAATATGTGTATGGTGTGGAAGCGTGGGTATTAAAATTGAGTACATGACGTGGGCTGGAAGCTTTTGAAATTTTAATGTATCTGCTACTGAAAATGTCCAATATATTTCGAGTTTCTAACAATAAACTGCTGAATAAAATAAATAAAATCCGTGAGTTAAATCAATATGTAAAGTTAAAGCTAAAGTAAAGGTTTAAAACGAATATCTTATTATTTTTCACAGCACAAAAAGCATCAAACGAAAAGGACGCTTGAATTTTACTATACTCCGTGAGCTGAGATTTTTCGTCACTCCAGAAGTGACTGTTATGGCGGTTAAATATACCATTTCTTGTAAACTTCACATTTTATACAGACATCACACCAAATATATTTTTTTTGTAAAATCTTGATCTTCTTGGCATTTCATTAAAACTAATTCACAAAAATTCTACACGTCTTACATAATATCCTGGATCCTACTAAGAGAAGAGACCAAGTGCTCATGTCCAGATTACGACTTGGTCATACGAAGATCACCCATGACTTTATATTAAAGAAGGAAGCCCCTCCAATGTGTTATGTGTGTGATAGTGAACTAACAGTGCAACATATAATAATAGACTGTCCCCTCTACGTTATAGAACGACAACATCAACAGTTACCAACTACATTTAAAGATTGTTTAAGTGAAAATAATTCATCTAAGACTCTCAATTTTTTACGTACTATAGGACTCATTAACCAAATTTAATATAAGCTTTGTAATTTGATATCAATACTGTTCATTGCTAATAACCCTTTTGTGGTTGAAGCAAATTGTAAATAAAAAAAAATAATATCCTGGATGATATCACAAGATATCATCTATTTGTAAGTCTTTATTATCGACGTGGGTCTTGGCTTGTTCCTTTTACTTATAAACTGACCAAACTGAGAACAGTTGTTCAACAAGCTAAAAGTTAGCCAACGACTCTCTAGTAAAGTCCATCTCCAACAATTAAAATATTTTGGGCATGTTATGAGAGCAAACACAGAAAACATGGAAAGACTCATAATACAAGGAAAGGTAGAAGGCCGAAGATCACAAGGAAGATCCCCAATGTTTTAATACAATGATGCGCCTCGGCATTAGCTTATAGATATTCGAAGTTACCTAAACGAAATGTTTCCAAACAGGTGGATTGGAAGACGTGGATATATTGAATGGCCAGCGCGGTCATTCGATTCTGGACAAACTAGGACGCTGCCAACCATTTTCCACCCAGTTGTAGCCAGCGGATTCCATAAAATTAAAATGAAGAAAGAAGATATTTAGAAGACTGCATTTAACGTTGAAAATGGCCACTATGAATACCTGAGAATGCCATTCGGACTCAAAAATGCACCCTCAACATTCCAGAGAGTAGGTAATGGAGAACATGCTAAAAAGACTTACAGGCGAAATATATCTAGTCTACAAGGACATTTTCAACCTCTCTTTAAGAGTATATGGTAAATCTTAAGAAGATTTTTGAGAAATTAAGAGAAACAAGATTTAAAATACAAGTTGACAAATGTGAATTACTTAAGAAAAACTAATGCTTATATTATAATATAAAAATTATCACTAATACGTTATGCAAGCAAGACTATTGTTTATAAATATCTACTAAAATAATTAACTAAAAACGCCTAAATAGGTTTTTAAAAACTAAATACGTTTTTTTATAGATATATTACTTGTAGATGGAATAGTACAGTAACTACTATTCTGTAAGTTCTAGCATGCCAAATAAAATTCATTCAAACCGATAATATTCTTATTAAATCTTGGTGTAATTTGTCAAAGTGTTGTATACAAAATAATTGATATGGCAACGCTGCTAGTATGACGATTCGCTTGAAGCGTTTCGAGGCCGAAAGTAATGCAATCAATCTATCGATGATAAATACTACCAACGTTTGAGATGGAGCCACCTCTCTAATATAAGTACAATTTGATGCCGGCAGTTCAAGATATAATTATTGTTTAACGAGATTTTTCATATGTTTAGGAAAAAATATTCAACGTTTTATTGGCAAATATTTTCCACTTTTACAGTTTTATATGTTATTAAATTTTTTTCCGGTTTCTTACTGGTAGATTTATTATAAGCCGGAACATAACATTTTTTCCCGTTGCGACAAAACTGTAAATTCAAAAATTTTCAAAAAATTCATAAGTATTTCTTAGGGTTATATCTTTATGCAGTAAAAAAATTACCAAAATTGTATGTCTGATTTTCCCGCTTTATACTTGGAAAAAAGTAGTTTTTCAGAGTTTTTTCGAAAACGAAAACATGAAGTTTGTTCAAAATTTGTCAAAATAGTTCTAGTTGTCACATATACCTTCTCAATTTTTTTCAAATTTTTTGAATTTGTAGTTTGTTTTTTGGGAGGTGCAGATCAACCGAAGATGGAATATAGATTCCGAACGTTTTTTGATGTAGCCTGATTAAGTGTTGTAATTATATACCTTTTATAAAGGGTTTTTGAAATAAAAAATAGTTTTTGTTTTAAGAAAATCTGTGTTTTAAACACTTCGTTTTAAGCTCCGATCCGGATCTGGAATCTAGAGTTAAATTATTACCGATAACGCCTATGAAGCTCATGTCTTGTTAAAACAAAAGAAAATTTATTAAAATCAACAGAAAACTGTTTCTAAATAAGTTGTTTCCATAAATAAAACCAACAAAAGTAGAAAAATAATAAAACAGCTAAATATCCATCTTGCAAATAACCCGATTTCCGAAGCGGAAAGTGTTTTAATATTTTTACATGCAATCGATTTGATTTATTCATTCTGACAAAATGCACCCTGATGAAAACATTGAATTCCCGAGAAAGATCCAGCTCCATTTTGTTGCGCTTTGAAATGCTAATCCTCTGACGCCAGAAAATACTCGAAGACGTTTGCTTAGGGGATGTTGAGAAGGAAATTGCTATTTTTAAATGCATTCAATAGTCTGTACGAACACAGAAAAAATGCTTATCTTTTCGACAAAAGTATATACACACTTAAATAGTAATAATAATAATCAACCTATTAAATAATAAATAAATAAAATAATATGTACAAGAAATTTACCTAATTCAAAACGTAGTTTTGAACAGCCGGAATTAGATCTTAAGGTTGATCTGCACCCTCAATTACTTTATTTCAGATCCTAGTTCTATCAAGAACATGACATGATAATCGCAAATACATGGTTCAAAGTACACAAAAGAAGGTTATACACATGGAGGAGACCAGGAAATAATTCACTACATATGATTAGAAATCAGATAGACTATATTCTGGTAAACAAGAGATTTAAGAATAGCGTCACCAGAGTAACGACATATCCTGGTGCAGGTATCGGTTCAGATCATAACCCTCTAATAACTGACATCAAAGTGAAGCTCAAAAAAGTCCAAGAAAGCCCTAAAACACCAAAATTAAATATCTCAATATCCAACAAAACGTTAATAGAAAATGACTTAAACAATGAGCTAAAGAAACCAATAAATGAAAACAACACAGAAATATGGAACACATTTAAAGATCTTACCTTGAAAGTAATAGAAAAATATTCAACAACGTTACACAGGCACAAAAAACAACAATGGATGACTGATGAAATCCTGGAATTACTGTAGCAGAGAAGGAAACTGGAAGGTAACAAGACAGAATATAAGAAAAAACAGAAACTAATTAAACAAAAAATAAAGGTGGCTAAAGAAAAATGGATGTGGGATAAATGCAAGGAAGTAAAGGAGTTGAATGAAAAACATGATACGTTTAATATATTTAAAAAAGTTAGAGAAGTAGCTGGTCTTTATCATTAGAAAACTCCACATACTATAACCGATTCGTCGGGAAAAATGATAATAGAAGAATATGAAATTCGAATAACCTGGTGTAATTATATAAGTGAACTGTATAATGATGATAGACCCGAAGAACTGGAGACTTTAGTTGAAGGTGAAGGACCAGAAATACTAAAATCAGAAATATTGCATGCTAAAAAGTTAGCAAAGAACAAGGAAGCCCTTGGCCCTGATAACATACCGACAGAGATGTTAAAGCTTATAAATGGTCAAGCTTTTCAATGATGTTTATTCGACTGGTGATATACCTAAAGATTGGTTAAAGTCCGAATTCATAACACTACCAAAAAAAAACAACGTCCGAAAAACTAGCGATTATAGAATGATAAGCCTTATGAGCCACACTTTGAAAATTTTTTACGCATCATCCACAGTAGAATCAGAGATAAATGTGAAGAAGGCCAGGATGAAACACAATTTGGCTTCAGAAATGGACTGGGAACTCGGGACGCCCTCTTTGCACTAAATGTATTACTGCAGAAATGTCGAGATTAAAGGAAAGACGTCTTTGCTGTATTTATTGACTATGAAAAAGCCTTTGATCGAGTACAACATCACAAATTAATTACAATATCAAAAGATAAAGAAGTAACAGAAATATATAAAATACAAAGAGGTGTCAGACAGGGTTGTATACTATCCCCACTGTTGTTTAATTTATATTCAGATAGAATATTTAAAGAAGCGCTGCATAATTTGGAATGGGGTGTGAAAGTTAATGGAATTCTGATAAATACAATCAGATATGAAGACGATACAGTTATTTTAAGTGATGACATGAATGGACTACAATGCCTTTTAAATGCCATTGATACAGTGGGAAGAGAGTTTGGCCTAAACATAAACTGTTAAAAAAAACACATGGTGTTTAGCCGTTTAGCACATCAAGATGCACGCTTATATGTTGATCGTCATATAATTCAAAGAGTGTCCAGTTTTAATTATCTTGGTTGCCATATTACTGAACAACTAGATCCAGATCCAGAGATAAAATTTAGAATCGAAATAGCCCGCACGATATTTTTAAAAATGAGGTCATTCTTCTGTTATGATAACTTGCAACTTCAACTTCGCAAGCGCATGGTTAAATGCTACATTTGGTCGGTCCTCTTATACGGCGTCGAAGCATAGACATTAAAAATATCCATCGCCTGGAGGCCTCTGAAATGTGGCTGCACAGACGTATACTAAAAATTCTATGCAAAAATGCTATGCTGACAAATGTGACAGTCCTTGAGAGAACAAATGCTGCTAGCGAGCTGCTTGATAACATCAAATGTAGAAAGATGGCCTATTTTGGACACTTAGTAAGAGGAGACCGATATATTATTCTTCAACTTATTACGATAGGTAAAATCGAAAGATGCAGAAGAATTGGTAGAAAGCAGGCCTCTTGGTTGAAGAATATCAGGGAGTGGACAGGAATAAGGAAAGCTGAGCAACTCTTTAAAATAGCTCGAGACAGAGACAGTTTCGCCATGTTAATCGCCAACGTTAAGGGGACTTGATGGGCACGTTAAGAAGAAGAAGAGCTGTGGTAAATTTTTTAACTTAATTGTAAGATTTCTACATGATAACTCTAATTTCTACATGATGTATTCAAACACTATCATATATTACAATTTTCTATCGTTATATCCATTGGCTAAGTTGTCAAGTAGTGTAGACATCAAAATATCTGTTACAACATCTTTATATATAATATTTTACTACTTTGCTATATTTTTTGTGACGTATAGTGTAGGTTTACCCAATAATCAATGTTACGCCTTTGTAGGATAGACCTCCTCCAACATTTTTATCTTAATTACTTTTTTTCTTAAATAAAAATCTGTAATTTATGAGTTTCACCATTTTCCGTATTTAAGATATTTTGGAAATTCAATTACTAGGACGATAATACAAGTTGAGGCGCTTGGTGGAATAAAAACATTATCCTGGGACAGTTTAAATTTCTTAATTGCATTTTCAAAGGCTTGGATGTTTGAGTATCATGATAGCCATTAAAACAGCCTAAGGAACACATTTTTTCTAGTTTTCCCTAAATAAAACCTTTATTTATCAAATTTTTAGTCCTTTTATGTATTTATCTGTGCATAAACAAATAATGAAATAGTTATTGAAATGAAAAGCGCTCATTCATAAATAAGCTCAATGAAATTTTTATTGCAGTATAAATATGTCGCAAGGTGTTGTTCATAAACGTCCATTTTAGCCACCTTTCTTCTTTTCATCTCAAGCATTTTAACATTAGCATTTCAAAGGGCAAGAAAAGAGATGTGAATATTTCTCGAGGACGTACCGTTTTCATCAGGATGTAAAATGTGCACATTTTGTCAGAATGAATACATCCATTTCATTGTATAAATATGACACATTCAGTTGCAGAGGGATAGAAATCCATTTGTCCATAAAGAGACGTTATAAAATATACGCTCAGTTTGTTTGTGTAGATTCTGTCGAGAAATTCACAGAGATGTTTTACGGATTCGACTTCGAGTGCGTCGTTGTTGTTTTATTTGAAGGGGTGTCGACATGTTACGGAAGAAACACGCCAAATGCCGACTGTTTATAAAATTCATTTAGTCGTCAACTCTCTTAATATCTTATTATGTGATACGTTGTTTAATTAATTTGTTGCACAATGTTTCCCTTTGCCAATACCTAATATTTTAAGATAGAAAGAGAGAGGGTGAAAAAAAGAGACTTTAACAATTTGCTAAAACTGTCTTAAGTTTTAGTCACAATCCGTTAAAGGATTTTATTAAAGTTCATCATGTGTATGTAGTACATATGTCTACGGTATCTTTTTTCTATCAATATTAACTTTTTCTTCTTCTTTTTTTATATAGACATGAATCTGTCTGTTTTTCAATGTACCTCCAGTAAGTTGTCGTTCCATCGTTTTCCTGGTCTTCCTTCTGATCGCCTGTCTATTATTATCTTCCGCCTCTAGCTGTCTTTAATGCTCTATTTATTGCCATTGGGCTTAGATGATCGTTCCATTCTACTCTTATATTTCTTACCCAGTTCTTAATGTTCTCTACATTGCATCTACGTCGTATATCTGTACTTATAGCTCTGTCCCATAGTGTCTTACCATCAATTTTTTTAAGTGTTTTCATCTCTGCTGTTTCGAACATTCTTTTTGTCCTCTCTGTATCAGGTCTTGTTTCTGCGGCGTATGTCTTTATTGGTCTGATGATTATTTTATAAATTCTGCCTTTCATTTCTTATACATACATATACATATATGCCGGTTTAGAACGTCCTTCTCCATTGTCCGACACCTAACTTCCATCCTCTTCTATCGTGGGAATCTTCCGTTGATAGATTCCGTTCGCTCATTGACTTTTTTATGTTTTGCTGCCACTCTAGTTTAGGTCTTCCTCGCTTTCTATTTCCTATTCGGGTCCAGTTCAGTATTTTTTTGGGCCATCTAGTATTTTGTATTCGCTCTACGTGTTCGTATTAGGTAAGTTGTTTCTTTTCGATATTCTGAATTATCGTGGCTTCTATTCCCATTCGTTGTTTTATATGGTCATTCCTCATTCTTTTTTTTTTTCGTGAGACTCGCATAGATCTTCTTATCGCGTCCATTTCGACTGCCTCTACCTTCTTTTTTTGTCTGTCTGGAATTCTCCATGTTTCCGCTCCATACAATAGGCTGCTCTTAACCATTGTCTCGTATATATTAAATTTTCTCCTTTTTGTTATCTCCTTGCTCCACAAGATGCCATTCAGACATCCTATTATCTTTTTAGCTGTAACTATTCGTTTTTCTATCTCTTTCACATCTGTTCCCGTATTGTCGAATGTGATACCTAAATATTCATATTCTTGACATTGCAGAATTTCTTGACCGTTGTCCAACTCCAAATTTTTGCTCTGAGAGCCTACACATAGATATTTCGTTTTATTTACGTTAACTGTCAAGCCCCATTCCTCATACTCTTCTATCAGCTTTCTAATCATATATTGCATGTCGTCTTTGTCATTGGCCACTATGACCTGATCATCTGCAAACTGAAGAGTAAACAGGTATCTGTCATCTATCTCTATACCCATTCCGTGTATTTTCCTTTTCCAGTTCTTAAGTGCCGCTGCTACATATATTTTGAATAGTGTAGGAGAGATAGGACATCCCTGACGTAGTCCCTTATTCACTATGAAGGCATCTGTGAGTTTTTTACCTATCTTAATTCTTGATTGTGAATTTTCATACAGTTCTTTAAGTGCAGCTATATAGTTGTGATTGATGTTCGTTTGTTCTAATACCTTCCACAGTCTCGATACTGGGACTGTATCATATGCTTTTTGTAGGTCCACAAATGTAAGATGGGTTTCCAGATGTCTAGCAGATCTCTTCTCTATGACTTGTTTTAGACAAAATACGTTGTCGGTACACGATCTACCTGCTCTAAAGCCGCTTTGATCTTCTTCTTCTTTCTCTTTATAGTCTTCTTGAATTAGATCTCGCAGTATTCTACTGTATAGTCTGCTCAGTGTACTCGTGATTGATATGCCTCGATAGTTGTTACAGTCCAGTTTATTTCCTTTTTTATGGATGGATGATATATAAGCTGTTTTCCAGTCTTTTGGAACAGGATGTCCATTTAGGCATTTATTGATAATTATTGTTAGATTTCTAAAGAGTTTTTCCGTTTCCCATCTTAACATTTCGGAGAACATCCCTTCTGGTCCGCTAGCTTTCCCTAACTTAAGGTTCAAAACTGTCTTTTTACTGTTTCTTCGGATACCTCTACTTCTTTGATTTATTTATTATTTATTTATTATTATTTATTTATTTATTAGTATGTTTTTTTTGAGCAGACTGGATTATTCTACGTTTAAATAATTAATGAATTCGTTACTTGATGGAAAGTCAATTTATGTAACAATAAAACACTGAAAACTTTGTTTTCAGGACTTTGTTTTCAAACCCCGAAAGGACGTCATTGCTTTTGTTGTATATTTTCAAATGGCGCATTATTTGGTAGTATATGCACTCGATATCGCATATCCTTTCTCCTTAAGATACTGCATACGTCTACCTCGCTTTGTATTACCACGGGAATATATTTATCAAGATTGATGGCGTTATTTATGTGCTATATCACGTAACAAATTTTCGATGGTAATGTGTTGTGTGGCAATATAAATATGAGGTGGACAGAAAAGATGTATATTAGATCGATAGAAGTGCATATACCGATATATATCAGTGAAAATTTATTCTGAAATAGTGGGGAAAGTAAGCTATACACTGAAATAATTAATATAAAAATGAAATGATTAAATTATTAACATTATCATTATCATCCGTAGATGTTTGATTTAACTGCTGAACATACGCCACCCTTAAATAATGAAATTGCTTTTGGTCTTGAGCACCTAAAGCCGATATATTAGTGATGAATAGACATGTTGTTACAAGTTTCGTGAGATTTGTTTCATATAGAAAAAGTCCCTTGATTAATAAGAAGAATACATGAAGAAGTTTAGAATTTTCGAATTGTCTTTGAAGAATCCTGAAATTTCTAATGAAGTCTGGAACGTCAGAAAAATATATAAACAAATAATGTTGTTGAGAGTCGACAAGTTGGTGTTGAATAAAAAGAAAAGAAAAGAAAAAGTGTAACGTTGATAAGGGAGATACTAAGTAATCGTTAATAGTTAAGCCTAGATCTACTGAAATTGATAAAAAAAATGAATACTTTCAGACTCTTCGCATGGTTTTTAAAAATTAAAGAAGATGAAGAGAAATGTAGTAAAGAAGAAAAGAGGAATTTAGGCAAATCGTTGACATAAATAATGAAAAAAGAGGTCGAAACTTGTAAGACTCCATATTTAACGGCTAGAAAATCGTAAGATAAGACACTACTTTAGACACTACTGCCTGGTATCTGCCACATAGGTAAGAAGATATAAGCTTAAGAGGGATATCTCTGATTTTATAGCAATTTAATTTTTGGAGCAAAACGTCCTGTAAAACTCAGTCAAAAACATTCGACAAGTTGCAAATAAAAATTGCTATGCGATTGAGGCGTTCAAGCCCCTCAATCACTTACAACGTTATATACCACGTTCGTATTAAAACGAGCACTTCTAAATTGATATTTGAGTTGCTAAAGTAATTATTGGACCTAAAATAGAAATAAAATTATACAATACAATTATACAATAAAGCATCATCAAAAATCAAACTAAACAACACCTTATCAGAAGAATTTCCAGTAACAAAAGGCTTACGACAAGAATGATGCCGCCATCCAATACTATTTAAGATCTATTTTAATGAAGCACTTAAACACTGGAGAAGATCCTGTTCAAGAATGGGGATACAACTTGACGACGATACAATATTATACAATCTACATTTTGCGGACGACCAAGTAGTAGTGGCAGCAGACAAGGAAGATTTAGAATTCATGACGAGACGGTTGTTTAAAACATATGAAGAATGGGGCCTCTCTGTAAATAGAAACAAAACGCAATACTTATGCATCGGGAATGAAGAATAAGACCTAATGGTCAACAAACATGAAACAATCATGAACTGTGAGGAATATATATATATATATATATATATATATATATATATAATATATATATATATATATATTTGGGAACAACAATCAACAAGAGTGGGCGCACCGAAAAAGAGATAGAGCAAAGAATCGTGAAAGGAAAAAGGGTGATAGGATGCCTAAACCCGATGCTATGGTCAAAAGAACTATCCAATTAAAGAAAGCATCTCCTCTTTAACTCCATCTTTAAAAGTATAGTGCTCTATGGATGCGAAACATGGCAACTTACTAAATCCCTTGAGCGACGCCTACTTGCATTAGAAATGGACTTCTGGAGAAGATCAGCTAGAAAATCAAGGCTTGATAGAATACAAAATGACCATATCAGGAATATAATGGGAGTCAAGTCAACCATCATTGACGAAATTCAAAGGAGACAACTGATCTGGTCTGGTCATGTGAAAAGAATGGACGACGACAGGCTACCAAACCAAATTTTAAAATGGACGCCAAGGGAAAGAAGAAAGAGAGGAAGGCCAAAACAATCCTGGCTGGGCGGCATTCAGAAGGCAATGTCGGAAAGAAACCTTCGCCCTGGCGAATGGAGTGACCGACGTAGCTGGAAACTGGGAACCGGAAGGCGGAAAACGCTATAAAAAACCGGGATAATAAAAAAAAAGAAACAATGCTTATGGGTGTGTAATTGTCAGTTTTTAAAAAAACTACTTTTTCTAGATAGGTAGTACTTTTGTATTTTAGTACTTCCGGAAATACTCAATTAATACAATTTAATAAGATTAATAAAAGGTGTTAAAACTATTTGGTAGGTTTCTTTTAAAATCGTGCTATTAATTTCGTGAACGTCCCTACAATTAGAATTACTAACAGACTTTATTACTTGAGAGACCTCTTCTTCCATAATGGGAGGAAAAGAAGAACTTGTTCGGAGAAGAATAATTTCTGTAACTGAAGAGGACATCAATATTAATAGTGGAAATCGATGTAATTATGATCTCTGCAATTATTGTAATAAAAAATAGATTTATTTCGTTTGGAGGTAGATCAGGTTGTACCGAACTGGATTTTGTATTGTTTCTTTCGAAATTTCCAGCAGTCTCTAGGTTTATCATTGGACTTAGTAATAAAATTACAGTAAGCTGACTTTCTAGTATTTTGTAATTACCGATTATATTCAAGTTTTTGTTATTTATGCACTTTGAACATATCGGGATCCTTAGTGCGACATACAATGTGTTATATAAGAGAAAGATTAGATCGGTAAGACCTTGATTCATTATTAAACCATTGGACAGGTATTTTTCAGGAGTTTATTCTACTATTTTTAAGTGTCAAATGCTTTAATATTAAGTTGTTATAAGTTTCGGTTAGAAAGACTGTCAAAAAATCAGTATTATTGTTGATATCATAAAAAAAAGTTCTTTGTACTAGATAGCGCACGTTTAAGCTTCTGTATACCAAAAGAAGTAATAAACCATTGAAGTGTTTGATTTGCGTCAACAACTAAATGCTCAGAGTCAATCAATAAAAATTGAGCTCCAGTTTAGAAATTAAAAATTAATTTTTTGTTATATTCATCAAGTATGATCTGACCTCTGTACTTTGCTCTACATTATATTTACTTAGATTTAAAAAAGAAGGGATAAGATTTTCTTTTACATAAGCTGCAATTCCAACTTGTTTCGTTTTTACCCTCCAAAAGAAGTTAGGTTATGAAAATTCGGATAGGCTAATTAGGAGGAGAAGAGGAGAAGAGTGGAGAACTCATTAGAACTCATAGAGCCTTTGTCCTGAAGTTAATTCAAAAAAGCTTAAGAAGAAAAAGAAGAAAAGTATATCCAAAAAATCTAGCAACTATAATTTTTTAATAGAAAAATAAAAATGTACACGTATAACGCCTACTGACAGTTTTAAAATACATCCATAGCTAGCTAGTTTATATGAAAATTTATACTCTAATTAAACAATACAAACGTAGTTTGAGACATATAATTCATCGCTTTGAAAATGATTTATTTCAAAATCTATAAATGGCATTGCACCGTTTATTGTGTTATCCTGGACACTTAACCGACAAATTTGTAACCAAACACAACTCATAAATTGAGCGTAATGGATGTTGGAAAGTTTACAAAACACTAATTTAAAGTGAACTTTTTGATAATATGAAATATGTAAGTTGACCTTAAAGAAAAACTATTAATAAACGCAACTTTCTTTAAAAGTAATAAAATGTATACTGTAACAAAACATATTTGCTTCAATATATATAAGTCTTCAATATTTGCAGGTTTCGTTTAATAAACAACATTTTTCAAATAGCTCTACATAAAATAATCCAAAGGATTGAGGTCTGGCGATCTCGATGACCATTCAATATGTCTACGTCTTCCAATCCACCTGTTCGGAAAAATTTCGTTTAGGTACCTTCAAACATCTACAGAATAATGCGGAGGTGCACTATCCTGTTGAAACCATAAACTTTCATCAAAACCTCCAATAATAATTCTACTGGTGAATTTAACTAAAGTAGTTACGAAATACTCTCTTAAAAACTGAAGTTATGCTGGCCCGTTTAAATTACCTTCGTAAAAGTAGGGTCCGATAATTCCTTTTCTTACAATGCCAGCCCATACGTTTAACTATTGCGCGTAATGTGTATGATATTCCCGCATACACTTCGGGATTTCTTTTGGCCAGTATCTACAATTCTGACGGTTGATCTCGCCATTGAATATGAATGTAGCCTCATCAGAAAAAATAATATTTTGAACCAACAGAGGGTTTTGGTGGCATTAATCCATCATTGTTTCGCAAAATTGTATTCTTTTATCTGAATCATCCTCGTTTAATTCCTGTACAAATGTGCATCTAAAGGGATACCATTTCTCAAGTTTTATTACTTTGTGTATCGTTGTTTTTTAAACATCGAGATCACGCGCATCTTCTTCAAAAGCACGTAGAACATCTAAAGGTGTATTATAATGTACCGAGGAACGACCCCCGAGTATTATACTTTTATTTATACTTTTATACTATTACTTATCCATATTCATTTAAGAGTCTTTGAACGGTATATAGAACTATATATTAAATGGTATTCAACTTAACTTGTGGTTTGTTGTCTACCTACACCTGATCTCATGGTGTTTTGTCCTATTTACCGAAATTGAATTGCATCAAACATTATGCTTTATTGTATTGAAAGAAAATCTAATGCCTTAAAATGTACAAATCACATGTCAAGAATAAGGACCGTAAGAAAAAATCCGAAAAATGTATAAGGAATATTCATCAGACTCAGAAGCTACCAATAAATAAACAAACATTACATTGACCACCACTTAAAAGTTTAAATTCCAGAACGCAAATAATATTAACAAACCAAGTTGCAGAATAAATATTATAAAGGAAGATGAAAAATAATTTGAAAATTGACGAAAATAAACACCGAGAAAGTATTTATTATTCATAAATTTGAAGCATTCCATAGAGATAAGTATTAAATGTCGTGTCGTATGTCGTAAAAGTTGAACTTTTCCGCATTTTCCTACCAAGGTCTTACGGTTCAAAAAACTTTATGTACAAGATTTTAAAACCGGCCGATCTCATAAAGTTGGTACTAAAAATTATGAGTAATGTAATAAATTTCTTACCTAAGCGGAGAATTCAATCTTAGCGAAATTTTTCAATTTTTTCATATTTAGTTACATCACCAATGTAAAACTTTAATAATAATTTAATATAATTTATAATATAAGTAAATATACAGCTGAAAAAGCATAATATTTTAAAGTGTAAATTTATATAAATACAGCAAGCTAAAAAATTAAATTCGCGATTCGATATTGACGGGCAAAGCACACATTTTAATTTGTCTTGGTCTCCAAATGGTATCAAAGAGTGGTTTTTAAAACTTGCGGATTTCATTACTCTGTAAGTCATCTTTTTAATTTTTTTTATTTACATAAAGTACCTAGACAATTATGGCCATTGGTACTTCTCCTTCATCTTAAGCCTTAATAATTCACCTTTTGGACATAGACGTCCCCCAAATCAATCCAGTGTCTTCTATTTTGCGCCACTTGCTTCCATTTGTATTCTCCGATCCTTAATATTATCTGCTTATCTCATTTGTGGTCTAACTCTGCTTCTCTTTCTAACCATGGTCTCCATTGTTGTATTCCGTAGTTCCATCTCTTATCGTTCAGTCGAGTATTGTGTCCTGCAAAGCTCTATTTTAATTTGACAGCATGTTCTCCTGTGTCTTTAACTTTGGTTTACTTCTAATCCATGTGTTTGTTTTTTGTCTATATGTCTCACCCCGAACATTGATCGTTTCAACGTATGAGTAACTTTTAGGATTTCGTGCTTTTCTCTTATTTCTTTTACATCTTTACCTTTCAATCAGATTATTATAGGCTTTCCTAAGTTTGATCTTAAGCATTGCAGGCATCGGTTCTTTTCTATTATTTTTTCTACCTTGTTTTCAATATATATCCTTAAATCATCCTTTACTCCCTTCTTTATTTGTTTATTTAATTCTTTGAAACCATTGGTGTTGAGCTTTCCTTCGCTTGTGCGAAGAAGAAGAAATGTGCGTCTCTCTCCATCAACCGTTTTGTTCCTTCACTTATTCGGTCTTCTTTATTTTCGTTTTCTTTGCAACAGTCAGTCCTGCTTTCAAGAACTTTCGTTGCATTTCTTTGTTAATTGTGTTCATGTCGGAATATTCTTGTTGACAATGTTCTAGAAATTCTTTTCTTAAGACTTCTCTGTACTCATCTCCCTTCTGTCGTATTTTAGTTTGGTCTATCTGATTACAATAATTATGTTAAAATCAAATGGTGAAATGTCAAAAAAAACCTTAAGCTTATAGTGCCTAGACGAAGATGCTCTAGGAAGCGAGAGTACTTGTGGAAAATTTATTTAATAACACTGTGCTCGATATCTGCCTTTCATTTGATCAAAGTTCATTTATTCGAGCATTCAATCTTATATCAACTTAAAAACAAGTTATTCCAATTGTTTCTAAATAACGGTTATTCTAAGGATAAACTAAAACAACTAATGCTCAACAGTCAACAAATTCTCTGTTTAAAGACTATACAAATATAAAAATAAGCAAATACAGCAACCTTAAATGCAAATCCATATTCTCTAAAATTAAAGATCGGACACCAGTGATGTATAGTAGAAATGTCATATATCAATTACAGTGTTTAGGTTGCCAGAGTTGTTATCTCTGTTGCACAAACCGGACAGTGGCTGAAACAGCGGATCACACAACACAAAAGTGATTGCAACATGAGAAATAAATCATGAGCTGTTGCCGAACATTTTATAAATAGATAAAAAAAATAATTGTACATACCTCCTTGTAGAGATGGATATATAAAAAACGTAGGCTCCTGAACCCATGATATGATTCTTACTAAGTCTTTAACAAAATTTGGCACTATACATTTTAATACTGCTGTGCAGCCCCGAGCTGCACCTATCACTTCTACGTCTACCCTGAATGACTGTGTGACCACTGAAACAAACCAAAAATTAATTTAATTGTGATTAAAAACATAACATCGACATATAATATTTATTCTAAGAAAATAAATTTTGAATTAAGTTTGGTTATATTTGAGTGTACGTTCCAAATCATTAGATAAAATATTGGTGCAAGTATCTCTAACTAGCTTATAGATAACAGCACAATCTTGACTGTCAAGCATTTTCTCTGATTTGACAGTGGCAACAGTAATAGAAGTCAGACTTGCACCACTTTTTCTCTCTTCAGGCTGTACAAATTTGTATATTTACTACACATAACGTTTTTATTTGCCGCTCGATCAAAGAAAAACCTAATCAAAAGAGCCAAAAAATCAGGCCCGGTAAGGAAGCGGCTTGATCAAACAAAAGAACCTCATCTCAGACGTCCAGGAAATCAATCTCGACCTGAAATGGTAGTGTTGAACTCATATTTAATCCAAAATCGAGAAAAAAATTTTAATGTTTTTTTATAATAACACTACATATTTAAATTTTTTTAAATATAAAAAATCCTAATTTTTTTAAATTTTGTTTCATAAATTTACTAGTTAAACAAAATTATGTTAATTATGATAATCTATAAAAATCTATAAGTACTATAATCAAACAGCCGGCCGGAGTGGTAAGGTTTTAAGATCGTGAAACAAACCAAGTAGAAATTTAAAGAGAAGTCAGACAGGGATGTGTGCTGTCGCCACAATTATTTAATGTATACTCCCAACTAATATTTCAGAAGGCACTATGGGAAAGAACTGAAGGTGTAAGAATTAAAGGGAGCTAGGGAGCAATAATAATAACATAAGATTTTCAGACGATACCGCAATCATGGCAGAAAATATAGAAGATTCACAAATTCTTATAACATCATTAATAGAGTAAGCAAAAAGATGGCTTACAATGAATACAGATAAAATCAAATACATGATGACCTCGAAAAGCCCTGTTGACGACATGTATCTGATCGATAAGTATAGATACTTCGGAGCAATTATAAACTCATAGTTAGATCAGGATGAGAAGTCAGAATTGAAATAGATCGAAAAGGATTTATAAAATACAGTTCAATATTTACAAATAAAAAATGAGTATGGTTATCAAATTGAGAATCGTCGAATATTATGAGTAAAAGGGTCCCCTTTCACTCCACTTGACCTTTGACCTCTAACGTCACAAGCCCCTTCGTCTCCACTCTACGCTTAAGCCGCTCCGGTCATGCCAACTTCTTAAAATTTGGTAAAGTTGTTCAAGACATATTCGAGACCTGATCAAAACCTGTTCAAAACCTGTTCAAGACCTGATCAAGACTTGATCAAAACCTGTTCGAGACTTGATCTAAAGCTATTCAAAGATTGATCGTATACCGACATTTTATGATGAATAAATCTTCTCGAATTTGTCCTTGTTTGAGTCTACTTTGAATGTTTCTCCGTTTTGTTATAAGTTCTCTTTTCAAATCTTTATTCATCGTAAAATGTAGGTATACGATCAATCTTTGAACAGCTTTAGATCAGGTCTCGAACAGGTCTTGATCAGGTCCCAAACAGGTGTTGATCAGGTCTCGAAGATGTCTTGAACAGCTTTAAAAAGCCCAATCGTAAAAAATAGGGGCATTCGAAATGTGTCTATTTAGGCGTATTCTAAAAATTTCTTCGACTACAAAAGTTTCAAACAAAGAAGTGTTAAGACGAATGGAACATGGCAGAAAGCTTATGAACACAATTATAAAAAGAAAAATATCGTATCTGGGCCACATACTTCGACACGATAAATACTCTCCTCTGCACGTCATTATGCAAGGAAAAGTAAAGGGAAGAAAAGGATTTAGAAGAAAAAAGAAATCTTGGCTGAGGAATATCAGAGATTGGACTAACTTCAGCGTTGAACAGATTTTTCACATTGCAAAGGATAGCGAAGCGTTTAAAAAAGTGATCGCCAAACCTACACTTCCATGGAGCGCTTCAGGCAATCATTTTACGACAGATATCTGATGTTTTCAGTTTATCAGCTAAAATCCAGTATTAAAAACCGTTTTCTCAGTGGCGTTCCCGTGGAATCTAACCTAACCTAATATAGCTCGAAACCAAACACACAAACTGGTGTAAACTGCGACTGGAAAACATATTCAATATTAAACAAAATTAGATCGGACGTGGCCGCTGTGAACCAACACGGGGTTAGTTCGATAAAAATGACATCTTATGTACGTGAGGTCAACAACAGGACATAAACCACAAGCTTGAGTGCCACCAATGCCCGTTTCTGCGCCTCTATTCTTTTTAAAAACAATCATCGATTACGTCATCAAATGGATTTAAATAGATAACGTCTCTAGCATGACATGTATGCCAAAAATTACAATTTAAAAATAAAACGCAACCTATTTTAAGATTTATCTTCAAAGTTGCATATTACCGAAAAAAGTTCATTTGTTTTATTTCAAGAGTAATAACAAAATTCATAGCAAGAGCAATTAATTTATTATGTATAACATTCTATGACCTAGTTGATAACATTCTATTTTGGCAAATATTAATCATTCTGAAATGATTTATGTTTTCCTTTATATAATATCAGCACGTATATATGTTAGAATCAAACGATTAATGAAGTTTGAGATTTACTTCATCTTACGCTATCAAAATCTCATTAGTTTACTTGAATGAATGCTATTGCTCAAAATGTAAACACTTCGGTACTGGGTAAATACATTTAGAGCATAATCGTAAGTTTAGGAACTGTTTGTCAGTTAACTTTTAGAAGGTTTCCTCTAATAATTTATATAATCTTTTTCTTTATCGTTTTCTTTAGCCTAGGAAGCATTTAAAAGGCTATATACAGGGTGAGTACATACTTCTACAGCACCACATTTCAAATGATTCCAACTGTTTATATTATTCATTTTTAGTGTCCAGCTTTCCATGTCATACAACAAAGTGGAGAATACATAGCTTAAGGCTCTTATCCTTAGCTCAAGAGAAAGGTTGTTTTCATTTTTATAAATGCTTCTCTTGCAATTTCAATACGTGTCCTTATTTCTCTACATTGGTCATTGTTTTTATTTACTTAGGTTTCCAGATATTTGCCTTCATACTTTATGTTGCTTAGAAATAATCATGCACTTGGTTTTCTTATTGTTCATTTGAATTTCATTATGTCGCATGTACTGACTTTCGTAGTGTCACAAACGTGGACAGCAGCCAATCTTCGGGTATTACTCCTGTTGTACATATTTTGTTAAACAGATCTAAAAGTATGTGCAGTGTTTGTTATGCAATGCATTTAATTAGCTCAGTGGGTATGTGATCTGGACCTACTGATTTTGCGGTCTTTGCATTTCTAATTGCCTGTTTTAATTCGCACATTCACTCACATCACACATCACACGCTTCCATTAATTCGTAATTCACTTATTCAAGAATCTAAATATTAAAAAACATAAATATTTCTACTATTTCAAGCATGCATATTTAAATAACGAGAGAAAACCAATAAGCCTTTTACGGTGAACCTCTTTGAGCTTTTCTAAATAATTAATTACCTGGTTATGGCACTTAAGTTAATTAATTTTTGCATACAAACAAAATGTTCGTTATGTTTAAGATACCTATCATGACCGTTTTAATATTTAATTAAGTCTAAATATTCTGGAGTAGTTGTACTCTATTTTGTTAAGTATTTGTGCTGTATTTACTAGCGCCTTGTGTTTAGTAACATCTACATAAATAATGCTTGTTTCGTAGTGCTCAGAGTTTAGCGTAAGCTAGATAATATACGTTATTTTTAAAGAGTTAAATAAAGTTATAAAAAGTGTAACGTTATATGGTCGGATATTCTTTTTTGTATGTAGTTAAAATTTTTAACAGAAAGTGACCATTATGGTTCATAAAGTTCATTTTATGGTCTGCAGAAATCTCTGGGATGAGTACTTAAATTGTAACCTATAGTTTATAATTCTGACAGTATTTTAAATATTCATATCCTTACTTCTTCCAAAGCCACGTTTTATGCATGTAATAATTTTAGAAAACTTAACTAGTGATTTTGTAAAATAATTGGCAAGGAAGTTAACCCCATTTAATGTCCCGCTAATACTGATGTTATATTCTAGTTTATGGAATAATTTATAGAATATTTTATGGAATAATTTATGGAATAGTTTATGGAATAATTTATTTGTACTAGTGTAGTAAGACGGAATAGTGTCTACGGAGATGAACTTTTCTATAAAACAGTTTTGAATAGTAGGGTTTTTTTTGTAAGAACTGATTTTTGCGACATACGCTACACTTAAATACAGTCTTTTGTCTTCTAGGAACAGTTCATCAACTTCACATTAAATACTTTCGATTGATGTTGTGCGAAAAGCTCCAGATACTATACTTAAAGAGAGATTGTGAAGACTGTGAAGACTTGTGAAGTTTTTAGCAGTGTCTAAGTGGCTGTAGAATACACAGTTCATAATCTATTTTTAATTTGATAGTTAAAATAATTTAATATAAACACATTGTTGAATTTTTACAATTATTAGTTCAACTATTATATGAAATTGGGACAAAAACAGTTACTAGTAAAACATTTTAAGTTAAATTTTGATATTTTCACTTTAGAAGAGATTTTAAAGCAGCACATATTAGATGGTTTTTTACAAAATAGCTGCCACAGTAAACAGTTGGAAGGTCGATTTAAATCAGGAGGGTGTCCGTTATACAACATGTAAGCTAATTATAGTTTTTAAATCTTGTAAATTTTATAGTTGATCGATGAAAACTTTTAATTCTAAATAACCCCCTAGCAAAATCAAGTGGTGTAAGATCTGGAGTCCTAGAAGAAGGATCCAATATCTGCATTTTGCAGGTTTAGTATTCGATGTAAACAGAAAGTATCTTGATAAAAAACAAGTCTTTTTGAGTCTTTTTTTTTTAAACGCGTCACCAGACCTTTTAGAAAGGTTTGTATCAGCTGCAATTTGCCTTGAATTAAGTTGAGGATTCTTTTTCCGCGCTGAATAATACATCAAAGTTTATATTACCATTTATTGGTATATGACCAGCATTTGCAACATGTTTCACGTGTCCAGTTTCTCTAAATTTCTTCTCAACCAACAGTGGACTGTGTGATAGGCGTATTAGGATATTTTATATTAAATCAATTACATACTTTTGTTACGTTCTGGTTTTATCCTCATATTTAACTATAATTATTGCATTTTTATTCAAATATAAGACAGATATCGAGCACAGGTTTTATTATTAAATCTTGTCCAAATACTTTTGCTCTTAGAGCATCTTAAGCGGCACTTCGTCAAATACGATTAAGTCAAATTGCCCCTGAAGATGCTGTAGGAGCGGCAATAACATCAGTTACTAATAATCATTTTTAATTGTTTTAGTATAAGACGATTAGGATGAATTTACCTCTCATTTAACTCTTTCAGTACTATTTTTTTTTTAGCAAACGAAAAAATACTTTTGATCCATATGAAACATGAGAAAGCAATTTATTTCCTTTTGAAGTCACAACTAGACATTGGACTCTGGCATTTTCATTTTGATTTTCCTGTACAACCAGGGATTTTGCACCTTAAAGGTAAAAGTAGCTGTGGGTGCTATGGAAAATGTCTCGCATTGTCAAATTGCACCTCAGTAAAAGGTCTAATTTTAATGTTTTGGCGTTTTTCAGCTACTACTAAACCAGATTTAATTGAAAGAGTTGACTTTTATGAGAGCTTCAGCAATTTTCATCTTAAAGTATACAAGTTCCATGATATCTTTTTGTGGAGTTTCTAAAATACGCTTGTTTTGTTTATACTCTAACCACAAGCTTGTTAGGGACATGTCAACTGCATGGGAGATTATTCGTACAGTCCACTTTCTGCAATGACTGTTTATTCTGTAAAACACAATAACAGCATCTGTTTTATCTATGCCACTTTTGCCACAAACAAACGTTTTAGTTTTTTATTCCAACGTTTTACATCTTCTGTACCGACCCAACAAAGTTGAATACCATTACCACTGTCTTGTTATCTTACCATCTGGTTACTACAATTCCATCTAAAGAGATAATTTGTTTCGTTGATGCTGTCTTGTTTTTTGAAAAATCTTTTACAACACATAGAGGTGGTTTAGAAAATCTATTGATCCTAGTAGTACCAGTAACAAGTATTGATTATTGATGGAAAATTTGTAAAAGACAATAGCTCATAAAATATATCTCACAGTAACATTCACGCTTAATAATAATGAAATTCACTTTCACCACCTAATAAATACAGTTTTACTCTCCATGGATTGGGCTTGTTTTTGATGTATTACTTAATATACAATACCTCTTTAAAAGGCATCATTTGTTGGTTTAACCAAACATTGATTTCTATCTGCAGTTTTCTACATATCTTTTAAACTTATTAAAAAACTAGTAGAACAGTTGGTCGTCGCTCTATCTGGGTGTCAGATTGGCAACACAATGAATGTGTTGTATTTTCACTAGACATAACTTACCTCAAAGAGAACAAATAAAATTATTCAATAACTAGTTTCCTCTCTGTAAATCAGTAAAATATTTGCATATGATTTTGGATATAAAATTAAACTGGTAACGGCACGTTGACTTTATGCTGGATGGATGTAATAAAGCACTCAACTTTCTGAAATCAATTTCAAAAATTTGGTGATGCTTTGCAAAGAAATGGATGGTCATTTATTTGGATGACTATGGATATCAAAACAGGAATATTGTCTTAGGTAATATACTTTGATCTAAGAATAAGAATAAGGTAATATACTTGATTTAAGAATAAGATATATCGGTATAGTTTATCCATCTCACATTTAGTTTATTACGTCAGATTATCGAACAGAAAGAAGGCATCGATATTTTAATCCACTCTTTATTTTTAAACATTTGTAAAATAAATATTTTAGTAAGTTAAACGTTTCAGACAGTATTTATTCGTCAATACAAAGCCACCGTAACAGTGGATAAATACTTCGAAACATTCCCTTTAAAAACACTCTAAACTATTTCCCGAACTCGTCTCCTCTGTGTATAATTAAAGAGAAATAATCGGTTTGTTTGTGAGCGTGAGGTGAAGGCAAAACAACCCTGAGATCACGTCAAGACAACCTGAAACTTTTGTGGAAGATAACAAACTCGAAACAAACTCTCCTCACAGAGTTGCCATTTTGGATCTGGCAAACTTTATGATTGCAAGAATTCGGAAAATTTTTAATAGACATTAAAATATGTTAGTGGTTTCAATTGATTTTGTCAAACAAAATATATAAAATAAAACTGCAATTAAATTCTTACCGCATATCTTTCGTCATCAAGGTTTTCTTTTTTATATTAAGAGTCTGACTTAAATGTTTCACCCATCATATTAATACGTGTTAACGACAAGGAAAGGGTAAAGGGAAAATCCATGGGTAGAATATTTTAGATAGGTGGAAATGCTTCTTTGAAATTAAAAGGTGATGTTCTGGAATGTGGAAAATATAGAATGAGGTCAAGGTTCTTAAAATTGCAAGTAGAGCATAGAGCTTTAGTGAAAACGCGCCATCGGGTTCTATTTTGCGCCAAGTCCTTTACCTTATTCCAAGACTTTCCTTGACCTCTTATCTCGTCCATGATGGATCTTCTCCAAGTTTTTACTGGGCGACCTCTTTTTCTTCTTCATCGGGGATTTGACATTTGATTTCCAGTGTTGACATATAAATCGGAGACATGGACCATTTCCAAGGCAGATGCAAACCTCCTGCTTATATTTGAACGAAGGATCCTGAGAAGAATATTCGGTGGCATCTGTGAAAGTGGTATTTGGAGAAGGAGGTGTAACTACGAGATATATTACAGATATAAATATATATTTGGTAGTAAAGACGTAGTATCTCTTATAAAAATACGGATACTAAGATCGGCAGGACATCTGGCAAGATCACAGCAGAACAACCCTCACAAAAGAATCCTTATGTAACAACCTGTGGGAAGTAGAATTAGGGGTAGGCCAAAACTCAGATGAAGGGCTGGTGTAAGTGACCTCTTTTTCTTCTTTCTTGAGGCAATTTTTGCAATACTGGAATTATTTTTTCTGACTGTGTGACCAATCCAACCTACTTTTTGGACTTAATTTGATGTTATAACCTTTGTTGTTAGGTCAGGTGTAGTAGATCTTTGTTTCTGTTGATGTTAGATCAGAAAATGCGAACAATTCGTTGTAGACACTTATTAATAAAGACCTGTAATTAACCTGTAAGGGTTAATTGTCACTTTCCAGGTTTCACATCCGTAAAGTAGAACAGATATGGCATTTGACTGGAATATGCGGATCTTTGCCCTTGTAGTATACTCGCCAGATCTCCAAACAGAGTTGATCATGCTGAATGCTTGTTGAGCTTTTCGTACCCTTATACGAATATCGTCCTCTGTACTTTCGCTTTCTGTTATGACACTTCCAAGATACGTAAAGTTGGTCCAGTCACATCTTGGAACCTTTTTCCTAACAGGCAGATATCGTCGGCGTATTCCAGATCGCATAGGCATGTGATTAACGTCCATTGCATCCCTCTTGTGTCGGAGTCTAGTATGAAGAAAACATAGGCTACTGCTATGTTAAAAAGAAACAGAGAAAGCACGCATCCCAGTAGACTCCAGTAAGTATGCCAAATTTTTGGCTGTTGAACAATATGATCTACGTAAATTTTATCATGAAACCAGGTTTAATTTATTCACAAATATAGTACATTGGCAAGGTTATTTGGCTGAATACGGATGGAATAACGGTTTTAGTAAAAGGACATGGGATGTAGTAATCTAGAAGAGCTCAGTTAATTCTTAAATGGTTTATCAAATCTTAATAATTCCTTGATTTTTGCATAGGACGATCCAAGTTGTATAAATAGAACATTGATTTAACTCAGCTCACGGAAATTCGATCTATCATCGTATTAGAACGATGTTATTAATATTGAAGTTCAACAAAGAAGCTGCTGGATCCGCCCTAGATCATATTGGCATCAGCTCGAGGATAAATTTTAAAAAAGAATAAGAAAGCTTAATAAATTTTAGGATTGATAGGATTTGAAGTACTGTACTTATCACGATGTTATGCAACTATCTATCTATCTAATTAGTCTTCTTCGGTCTATCTTTGGACATAGGCCTCCCCAATCTTTTTGCATTTTTCTCTGTCTGTCGCTACAGTCATCCACCTAGAGCCCACGTGCTTCTTGATATCATCTGCCCATCTCATTTGGGGCCTTCCTCTGCTTCGTTTATATTTCCACGATCTCCAACTTATAAGAATTTAGTTCCATCGGTCTTTTTTTGTCTTATATTGTGTCCGGCAAATCTTCATTTCAATTTTGCAACTTCTCAACAGGATTCTCACTCCTGTTACTGCCAAAGAATGTAGAGCGTAGAAATATTTTAACCAATTTTAAACCGATTGCCATTGTTTTAGTGTAGTATTTGTATAATTTTATGTTAACATTCATGTTCATCACATTCTACGCTTGCTGAATAGCCTGTATTTGACGAAATGCCCTGAAGATGCTATATTAAGCGAAAGTACATGGGCAAGATTTGATTAAACTTGTGCTTGATATAATTGCCTTAATTTTCAAAGTTCATTTACTCGAGCATTCAACCTCATATCAAAATTAGGCAACATTGGGCATGTTGCCCAATGTTGTCTAGGTCTTCGTAGAAAATATCAATATCGCTCTCTGGTTTGTCTGCAGTTGGAGCATAAACTTGTAGGATATTTATTTTGGGTTTGTTCTGGTTTAATTGCAAGAGTATAATTGTAATAATATAATTGTAAGAAATAAACTTCATTATCATCATTGGCTTTTACAACTCTTCGTGAGTTTTTGCCGCGTTTACTATTGCCTTCCATTGATTCCGATCCTGTGCTATTATTTCCCATGGCCTTACTTCCATCTTCTCTAGGTCTTCCCTGACTGCGTCGTTCCACCTTCTCTAGGCCTTCCTGTCGATCTTTTACCATCTGGTCTTTCCCAAAACACCTTGCTAATCATCTGTCGTCATCACTTCGTACCACGTGGCCTGCCCATCTTAATCTATTGGCTTTTATGTATCTTACGATGTTTCCTTTCCCGAAGAGAGTCTCTATTTCATTGTTGTATCTGTTCCTCCATTTATTTGTCACGCTGTCCTGCAAGGACCGTATATAATTCGCAGGATTTTGCATTCCCATACTAACCATACTAATAGCTTATTGATTTCTTTCTTTCTCTGTCCATGTTTCACTTCCATATGTCACTGCTGGTCGTATTATGGTTTTGTACATTTGGATTTTGGCACGCCTTGAGAGAAGCTTTGACCTCATTAGATGTTGAATGGCAAAGAATGATTTATTCCCCGCCAGTATTCGTATTTCAACTTCCCGTTCTCCTGTGTTTTTACTGGTAATTGTTGCTCCTAGGTATTTGAATTCTTTGACCACCTCAAAATTATGATCGTTTATGGTAATGTTTTGTCTTATTCGCTGTCGTTCCTTTTTTGATACGACCATGTATTTAGTTTTTTCTTCGTTTATTTTCAAGCCTACGCTTAGTGTTGCTTCTTCAAAGTTCGGTACTATATCCTTAACTTCCAGTGTTACTGGCTGTCTGTGCTACTGCATCTACATCATATGCAAATGCGAGAATAATCTTTGCTCCTCTGGCAGGTATGTCTGGTTTGACTCTGGTATAGATTTTTCGCATTGCGTATTCCAATGCTAGGTTAAATAGTAATGGGGACAGCGAGTCTCCCTGTCTGATGCCGAAAGCTTTGAAGTTTTGCCTCCTATTCTAATTTGTGCAAAGGAATTGTTGACACACATTCGCGCAATCATGCTCAGCTTCTTTGGTACGCCTAACTCCATCATTGCACTCCACAGTTTTAAGCGATCTATGGAATCATATGCTTGTTTGAAATCTATGAAGATCTGGTGTACTTCTTTATTATATTCCCAATACTTTTCTAGCATTTGTCTGATAGTAAATATTTGGTCGATTGTTGATCTTCCAGGCCTAAAGCCGCATTGGTAATCGCCAATAATTTCCTCTGTATATGGCAGTAATCGTTTTAGTTCAACTGAAGCTAATAAGAAATAAACTTGATAGTGCTTTGTTTTATTTATAGGATTACGTTATTTTCGGACCGTATTATTTATTGATTGTTTCACAATTTTTGTATGATTTAATTAATTGTTTATCTTTACTTAACTCTATAATTGGTATTAGTTTTATAAGGATATTTTTTTTGTTTTTTTTGGCATAATAGGAGCTCGCTCCTCTGCCCTTATGAGCGTAGGCGCAAAATTTTGGGCCAATGCCTTTTTAATGCATTCATTTTTTTCGAATCCTGAGAAAACTAACAAATATTTTTGAAAAATTTAAACGCAGAATGAAAGATTACATTATTACCGAGGGCCGAAAGTCCCTTAAAATAAACAAATAGTTTTTTTTAATGAAATATTTGAAATTAAAAATCACACTAAAATTTCTCTTTTTTTTTTCACCCCTGTAACTTATTAAAAAAAAACATTGTTGAAGTTTTCAGGGACTTTCGGCTCTCTGTAATAATGTATTCTGTTATTCTGCGTTTAAATTTTTCAAAAATATTTATTAGTTTCCTCAGGATTCGAAAAAATTTTTGCTCCTTAGCTCTTATTTGTTATCTAAATAAAATAAAAATGACATTTTACATTAACATAATTTTTTTGTGTATTCCTATTAGGTACTCAAAAACATATTTATCGGATAAATTTATAAAACACGTTTAAATTAATAAGTCCTTCATCCCTGTATTTTAAAAAATATGTTGATGCTGGAATAAAATTTCCCAATAAATCAAAATTAACCAGAGCGTAATAAATCCCCGACCTGGGGGAAAACGGCATAAACGGCAACTCTCCGTTTCGACTCCGTCGACTTTAGTCGGTCAGTTTAACAAATCGAACATCGAAGATTTATTCCGATCACGTACCCTCTTACCTAAGGGCATGTTAGAAACCTTCATTAAAACGATAAAAAATATATACGAGGGTCTTGACTCTATAATTTATTTATGATCAAACTACGCAAGAGTCTATGGAAAATTCAAAAGATTCTTTCGTATCTCCAAGCTTTTTACCTTCTTTTTGTTAGGACGTTGGGATTGTAGAATAAAGGTAAATTTAATTCTAGAAAAGTAAATAAAAACAAGAAAGTTAAATGCAGTTCAATAGAAGCTACTACTACTCGAACGAAAATTCTACACAATATAAAGATACCGACTTCCAACCAATTATGGAAGATTTTATTCGTTAAATAAATTTCATTTCTTTCGGAAAATTTACAAATTGTTAACAGCTTTCATCTGATAATATCTATAGATTGTCAGAAAGTTTGTTATTGAACTTTTGTTGAATTCGTTCTGAACAGTTTAATAAGTGATTCCAATTGAGTATTGTATGACATCTTCCACAAGCTGATGCTGAATGTTTTCTCTCGAATAAGTTTAAATGTGTGATTATTTTATGACTTAATCAATTTATCACTTTATAGAAGATTAATGCACGTCTGGGATATTAAATAAATTAGCCAAAAATTAACCTTCTAAAGACCAATTGAGAAAAAAACACGGACCCAGTGTTGACCTAATACGTTTGCCAACATAATATAGACGACATAAACCGACCAAAAGAAAACGATAATTACCTTGTCGCAACACAAAAAACATAAAATCAGTAAGCGAACTGTTTAATAAATGCTTACATGCGGGTACGATTCCAAAAGACTGGAACAATGCAGTAATAGTCTTGTTACAAAAAAAGGCGATATTACTAAATTAGAAAATTATAGACCCATCAGCCTCTTGACACATGTACAAACTCTGAGGCAGGCTTCAGGGCAGGATATGGGATGACCATTTGCATATCATAAAGATCTTAATAGAAAAGTGCATCGAGTACAACATACCACTGGTTCTTGCATTTGTCGATTACGAGAAGGCTTTTGATTCTGTAGAGTTTGAAACAATACTGGAAGCCCTAAATCAAAGCCGAATAGATTACAGGTACACGACACTAATCAAAAACATCTACGAGAACGCTACATCAAGTATACGACTACACGAAGACACAGAAAAATTCAGCTTAGGTCGAGGAGTTAGACGAGGAGACAATATTTCACCAAATTTGTCCACGGCAGCTTTAGAGTCAATATTTAAGAGCACTCAATGACAAGATATGGGCATCAATATAGATGGAGAAAGATTAAATCTCCTAAGATTTGCAGATGATGTTGTATTAATCACAGATAACTTACATGATACAGTTTCTATGATGCATTCGCTTAAAAGTCTGTCTGAAAAAGCAGGATTAAAGATAAACTTTGAGAAAACTAAACTTAAAACAAATCTCGTAATGAGTGGAAATATAACTATTGACAATAATACCATACAACAAACAGACACTTACAAGTATCTGGGACACGAAATCAAAATAAGCAGAGACAATCAAACACATGAAATACAGAGGCGAATAGGCCTAACATGGGCAGCATTTGGCAAATTAAGCCATATTCTAAAAAGTTCAATTCCCATGTGTCTCAAGCTAAAGGTTTATAAACAATGTGTATTACCTGCACAAACGTATGGAGCAGAGACTTTAAGACTCACGCAAAAATCTGCGAATAAACTCGGAGCTACACAACGAGGACTGGAACGTGCAATGCTGAACGTGAGCCTTCGAGACCACATAACAAACCAACAAATCTGGCAAAGATCAGGAGTTCAAGAAAGTCATCGAAAGAACCACGACACTTAAGTGGAACTGGGCAGGGCACTTAGCCAGAACATAAGATGGACGGTGGACAAGACGTATTATGGAATGGAGGCCCAGAAACTATAAAAGAAGCCGAGGACGACCACCGACTAGATGGACCGGTGATATAAAACGTGTAGCGGTAAACTGGCTACAAGCGGCCCAGTGTAGAGAACACTGGAAAGAACTAAGAGAGGCCTATGTCCAGCAGTGGACGCAATTGGCTGATTGATGAACACAAAAAACACATACAGAAAACAAAGTCCAATTGAGCTCAAGAGAAAAATCTCAGGCTATGATCTACTGGATCTCTACATGGAAGGCACCAGCAGATAAACCCCATAACGTAATTAGAAACCAGATAGATTATATATTGGTAAATAGAAGATTCAGAAACAGTTTTAAATCTGTCAAAACATATCCAGGAGCGTACATTGAATCTGACCACATACCTTTAGTGGGAGTCATGGATGTGAGACTGAAGACAATAAAGAAAAAGTCTAGACCTAACTACGACATGACAGCCCTGCAACATCCGGAAGTTAAAAAGCAAGTAGGGGAATATATTAACAACCAAGTTAAACAACTAAAAGAAGAAAATAACATCCAACGAGAAATCAATCAATTCGAAGAAATAATTAGGAAAACTAAACAAGATCTACTAAAACCAAACAAAGAAACAAAGAAGAAATCTTGGATGACTCCAGAAATCCTTCATTTAATGGAACGCAGAAGGTTAATTAAAGGAAATAAAGATGAGTATAAAAAAATGCAGGCTTACATCAGAAGAAAAATAAGAGAAGCTAAAGAAAAAGAAGCTGTAGAGAAATGTAAAGAAATAGAAAAACTAGAAGCCAAGCATGACAATTTTAATGTACACAAAAGGTAAAAGAAATAACGGGTACTTTTAAAAGCGAACACAAATGAAACTCATAGGACACCAATGGAAAATTAATCATTGACACCCAAGAGATGAAAGACAGATGGAGAATATATTTGGAGACACTTTTTCAAGATCAAAGAACGGATTATAGGCATCCATTTTCAGAGAGGATGACGGGCCCGGACATACTTAAATCCGAGGTAGAAGAAGCAATAAAACGGATGAAAAGCAGGAAAGCTGTAGGGCCTGATAATATCGAAGGTGAATTTTTAAAACTCTTGGAGGAAGAAGGAATAATTTGGATTACGGCTGTCTTCAATAAAATTTACAATTCAGGAATCATCCCTGATAAATGGCTAGAATCAGAATTCATAGCGATACCTAAAAAACAGGGGGCTAAAAAGTGCGAAGAATATCGAACAATCAGCCTAATGAGCCACATGTTGAAACTGTTTCTTAGAGTCATCCATGGAAGAATTTATAAGAAATGCGAGGAACAAATATCGGACAGACAGTTCGGCTTCATTAACGCAGTGGGTACCAGAGAGGCACTTTTTGGAGTACAGGTACTGATTCAAAGATGCAGGGACGTTAACTGCGACGTATACGCGGGCTTGATCAACTACGAAAAGGCATTTGACAGAGTTCAACATCAAAAGATGATAAAAATTTTAAAAGAGGCAGACCTGGATGACAAAGACCTCAGAATAATTTCAGAACTCTACTGGAATCAGACCGCATACATGAAAATTAACGGAGAAGAAACAGATCACATAAAAATACTACGTGGAGTTAGACAGGGATGTATCCTATCGCCGTTGATATTTAATATGTACTCAGAGAAAATTTTTAACGAGGCTCTTTACGGAATAGACGAAGGCATCCTTCTAAATGGTGAAAGAGTAAACAATGTTAGATATGCCGACGACACCATGGTGATAGCAGATAGTTTAGAAGGACTTCAGAGGCGAATGGACAGAATAAACGAGTACAGTCAACAGTACGGACTAAACATTAATACCCACAAAACGAAACAAATGATTATCAGCAAGGAGAATATAAATGGGGCTCATATATACATTAATGGGACGCAGATAGAGCGAGTAAAACAGTATTGTTACCTGGGAACTATTATTAACGAACAGTGGAGCAATTTACAAGAAATAAAGTGCCGCATAGGAAAGGCAAGAACGGTCTTTAACAAAATGAGCGCCATCTTCAAAAGTCACAACATATCCCTTGATACAAAAATGAGACATTTGAGATGCTATGTTTTCTCTGTGTTGTTGTACGGGGCGGAGGCATGGACGCTTACAGAAGCCACTATTAAAAAACTTGAAGCATTTGAGATGTGGCTTTATAGAAGAATGCTGAGAATATCATGGACAGCAAGGATCACGAACAAGGAAGTTCTAGGAAAAATGAAGAAGGAACCAGAGATTGTGTTTACGATCAAACGCATAAAATTGCAATATCTGGGACACGTTATGAGAAATCAGCACCGTTACTTCCTGCTACAGTCTATATTGCAAGGTAAAGTCAAAGGTAAGCGAGTACCCGGTAGAAGGAGAATATCATGGCTGCGGAATTTAAGAACATGGTTTAAGAAAACCTCAACGGAGCTGTTTCGAGCCGCAGCGAGCAAGGTTATGATTGCCAATATGATTTCCAACATCCGAAACGGATAGGAACTAGAAGAAGAAGATGATCTACTGATTGCTACCTACGATAGAGCAAGAAGTAACTGTGAAAATAGGCAATACCGCAATCTTCAATATTTACAAGCCTCTTGCTCTTACCTAACCTGCACATATTTCACACATCAACCTAACAATAAAAAAGATGGCTCGTCACTTTTAAAATGGTAAAAAAAATATTGCATCTACCTCATATTCGACGCCAAAAATAGAGTCACTTTAAGATCTGCAACTTGGAAGAGTTGGTATTACCCCGATCGTTGTTTTTTTACCACTGACGAAAAAGACTATGCTCTACCATCGACAGAAAAGGTCATGAAGCATACTTCATAGTCAGCACCGCCTCCCTGTTCTAATCTAAATCGACATTAGCATTCCAGGTATAAAACCATTTCCACTCCCAAGATAAAACGTCCAGAAAGCCAACTGGCTTGCTTTCGCTTAATTTTAAAAAATGCTTTAGTTTTGTGTTACGCTATTAAATTTATTTGATGTGTACTCTCGAGAAGATAATCAGGTAGCTTCCACTTGCCAGTCTGTTCATGTTTTCAATGTCAGAATCTTTTGGATAATACAACCCATTAGCCTAGAGCACGTTATGAGGACCCCGTTTAGGCTTTCGCATCTTCAAGAAATGGCTGCTCCCTTTTTCTTGCAGGGGGAATAAAAGTTAAACAAGAATTGTCAGATTAAATAATTATAAAGAGAGGAGTGAGATAAGGTATACAACGCTACTTTACTCTTTAATTTTTTTTTTAACAGAAGGTATTATTGTGAATGGTATAATCGTAAATAATATTAGATATGCCGATCATACCTTAGTACTAGCTTATTGTTAGTAATATCAATAAGAACTGTGATCTTTTTCTTCTTCTGCTTTTTATGTAGACATGACTCTGTCTTCCTACTAATTGTCTTCCTATTGAGGAACTGTTTCTTTGAAAAATTGTCGTCTTTACTACTCTATATGCTTTCATTCGACTTGTATAATCATTCCATTCGACTTATATGATCATTTCATTCTATTTGGAGGTACATTAAGAAACAAACAGAGTCATATCTATATAAAAAGAAGAAGAATGCTAATCGTAATTAAGTATTCTTTTTCATAGGCTCATTTCTTACCAAGATAGTCTTCAAACGTTGATGTCCTGTATCTAAGACTGTGTGATCGGTTCTAAGAGCGAGTTTATTTTTTGCCAGGGCAGGTTACTGGCCTTATCTTTGAACCCTCCTTTTTTATCTGGGTTTAAGACTGAATGTCTTGCTGTTAAGCTAGTAGATTTACCTAACACGTAAATATTTTCAGGTTTCCTCATTAGTACTGCAGTTCTTTTAATATAGTCGCTCCAGCGCATTTGTGGTCTTTGTCGTGGTCTTGTGGCTATATATGGCCGCCAATTCTCGATTTTTTTATTCCATCGGCCATCCTTAAGACGTTCGTTATGTCCAGCCCATTTACGTCTAGCTGCCTGTTCGACAGGATCTTTTACTTTTGTTCTATTACGAATGTCTTCATTGGTTTTATTGGCTTTAAGTAAGATACCAGCATCTGACGTTTCATAGCTCTCTCAGTTTTTCTGATCTTCTCCATGTTTATTTTAGTGAATGCCCAGGTTTGAGCTCCATATGTAAATACAGGTAGAATACAGGAATTAAACACTTTGATTCGCAATCTTTGAGGTAAATTTTTATTTTTAAGTACGTATCAGAGTCTTCTGAATGCTGCCCATCCTATTTTTACACGTCTTTTTATTTCGGTAGTCTGATTTTCTTTGCTTACCTTGACATTTTGACCCAGATATATATATTCATCTACGTGTTTTAGGTCGTTTGTTTTCAGTCCTTTTTTAGGGATTCTGTGTGTAGCTTCTCAATCATCGTATTCAGTGCTCGTGTCAGCTGTTAGTACTACATCATCTGCGTATTTAAGATGGTTCAAGCATATAGGGATTCCCTTATTTTTCCCTTTTTTATGAATAAAAGATATATTCTAGGGCAGCTGCTAATAATTTTGTGTCTTACGACGCAGTTGATTTTTACTGGTCTTGTTTGTTTGGATTCCATTACCCAACATCACTATCATTTCAGCTTGTTCATTATTAGTATGTATAAATATTCTGTACCTAAAATCGATCCGGTTGTTGACTAATGCTTCTTCTATTAACCATAGTTCTACGCTATCAAAATCTTTTTCATAACCTATAAAAGCCAGACATACTGGCAGATTGTATTCGTTAGTCTTTTCTATTGGGATTTTCAAAGTACATAGATTGTCACAGGTGCTGTACCCATCGAGCAAAAAGACAAAAGAGGGAATCTAATCGTTATGAAAAGGAGACCAAAAAAGTGGCCTCTAATGGCGGACATATCCGGAAATGTAAATGCGCCAAATTTAAAGTAGCTATAAAATATTTTTCAGAATGAGTTTTAGACGAGAAGGTTTTAATTAAATAATAACGATAATAGTCCAAAATGTGACAAAATTGTTAAAAAACATAAAGAGATAATATAAATAAAATTTCATATGACAGTTGGTACAAACAATAACATCAGCAATAACATAACCCAACTAAATTTGATTTCTTAAACAAGGAAAGACTCTCTTTCCTTGTTTAATGTGGCCTCTCAAGATAACACTTCCTGTCTAACAATATTTTTGCCCCCACTACCTTTACATTCCCTCTTTTGTCTTTTTTCTCGATGGCTGTACCTTTTTTTCATTTCATCGCTTTCAGGATCTCTATTCCTTTTTATTTTGTTTAGTTCTCTTTCTATTTCTTCGTGGCTTATTTCCGTTTTGAGGAGTTAGCGGGATCGTTTCTGGAACGATACAGATTGACGTAGAACTTTTCAATTAAGTTTGCTATGTTAGATTTACTTTCTTCTAATTGTTTTTGTTTATTTTTAATAGTTATTATGTTTTTCCTTCCCTAAATTCGGTTTGGTGCATTTGAGATTCTCAAATGACATAATATTACACAAATTTCAAATTTTGGCTAGCATCAGCTGCACCTTGAAAAAGGCGATGAAATCAACAGCAGCTCTATTACAAGTGCATTTTAGATTGATCGAATAAAAGCAAATCTAATACTATGAAGATGAATACCGAGAAATGGAATAAGCTCCATAGTCGGCACTAGAAATTAAAGAAAATATTAAAAAGTGGACATAAAATAGAAGAAGCATAAGTATTATTTAACCTTCTTAATACTGACATGTTTCTCATCTCTAACAGACCGATAAATCAAACAGAAATGAAATTGTACTATGGATATATTTAATTAAATATACCTATGTATTTTATAAATCCTGAAACGTTATGTATTCCGTAATATTGTGGCAGCTATGAGATATCCTGCAAATAGCGAAATTCCAGTTAATGAAATTATTTATGCGTGCATTATGAGCATCAGAGTCCGATATGTGTAGCGCTTTACGATCTACGGACGATAAAGTTCTGCACATAATAGCTTTAATAATATTAAACTATAAATTCATTATATTCACCTGCTATCTTTGTCAATATCCTTGTTTATCTCCTAATGTTTGTTATGTATGGTTTTCATGTACGGATATACTTGGCAACGTTGCACTTGGCAAACGGAACCTCAAGTGACAGCGGTGACATGACAACCACACATGACAATAGACTTAGGTTATGGACTACATGTGAACTGAAATAATGTTAATTTATACAATTCTTATAAAGCTTAATAAATTAATAAAACCTATCGTAAGTAGCTTTATGTTATGTCCAACAGTCCTAAAGAGGTATACATTACAATGTTGATCGTAGTGTTTGCTTTAAAAAATTAGAGTAACAACTTAATATATATTTAACCGGATGTACAAAAAGGGTATACTTATGTGAAATTATGAATATAATTTCAGTGTTTGAGGACTGTATTACATAGTGCTGGTTCAAATAAAATAGTATAAGTAGTAAAGGGATTCAAGTTTATAAAAAGTCTTACCAATACTGCTGCTGCGTAACACTGCGGTATTTATAGGCTTTCACTTTCTTCATACGAGACAGCTGTCTTTACCAGTTTCTCAACACGTGTCTCGCGGTACTAATACTAAGCTTACGAGATAGAGCACATTTGCGTTTATTGTCTCTACGATTGAAAAGGGGATCAAATAGGTATTTCAAAACGATGGTAAACTAGTATACATTAGGGACATTTGTGTAAAAATCAAGACAACTAAAAACTATTTAAATCTAGAGAAACTAAAGTCCAAAAAACTATATATTTAGCTGAAAGCGCCACCATTGGTCAAAGCTACTTTCTTCATTACCCTAATGTATTTGCCATAAGTCTCTTCATCTTTGTTTAGTACAAAATCATCTATCTTTAAAAAATCAGTAGCGATGTTCTACTTACTCCTACTTTATCGTAGTAGCATATCCGATACAAGCAGTGTATTCAATAATGATTTCCAATCCGAGATCAATAGGCCATCCAGTATTTTACTGTCCAGTCTAAGAGCAATGACTTCTTCTTCAAGTGCCGTCTTCGTTCCGAAGTTTGGCTATTATCAAAGCTATGCGTATTTTTGATGCTGCAGATATAAACAGTTGGTAATTGGTGCAATTGTACCATTCTCTCAAGTTTTTCAACCATGAATGCCTTCTTCTTCCTATAGATCTCTTATCTCTCGACTAGAGACGTTAATGTCATACTAGTCCAGATGTTAATTTGTTCAATAGTTGTTGTAGCATGGTTGCTGCATCCTCGTGGATTTGGCCGACCGCTAGAATGCATGTGTCGTCTGCAAATGTCGCAATTGTGTTTTAATGATGGAATATCGCTGGTATAGAGCAGGTATAGCACTGGCCCAGGATACTTCCTTGTGGAACTCCAGCTTCTCAACTCAACTTCTCTTTTTGGTAAGTAGCATCTCATTTTATGATAACATCCGCCATGGCACACATTGTCAAAAGCCTGCGCTACATCGAGGAAAATTGTGGAACAGATAAGTCACCACCGTGGATGAAAAAGTATTGGCAAACCAAGAAAAAGATAGTGCGATAATTTAAACAATTTAGGAGGCTAATATTAAAGAAGAAAAAGCTTTAAAGCCTACATACAAGAAGAAAGAAGAAGAAGGCTGTATTGAATTATCTTACATTGTAACAGTTTGGAAGGACATTCTTGAATAAACTTAGATATAATTGGTTTTATATAATGTTTATGTATAGGTACTTAGAAAACTTTATAAAACTTTATAAAGTTTATAAGTTTTTTCGTTAATACATAAAAATCTTCTTCTTCTACACAAACTTCACAGTTTTTGTGTGTCCTCTGATAACTTTACTTCTTTTTTCGCAACTTTAGATTATTTAATTAGTATTCCTTTAATAATAAATTGTATTTGGGTAACTGGAAATAAAAGAAAAATTAAAAAACTTCATAAATAGATTCTCAGCAATTTAGATTAATTGATTGGGAAGCAGTCAAACGCAAATGCTTTTTCATTTTTCAGTGTTGGAGCCGCTTTTTTCATTTTTGTTTTTCCTGTTTCTAATTTAAATTCCGTTCTGTTAAATTGAAACCCAAATTCGATGCGACATCATGTAATTAAAAATCGTAATTTATTTCTACAGCGCTATTATGTAACAGCTTAATAGTCATTTTTAAGGGACCTATTAAAGGCCTAATCGGGATATGTTGCGAGAGCCTGGTTATATATCCAGAATGATTTAACGTCGGTACTTTTTACGTCAGAGAAGTGGACACTACACATTAGAACAATTCTTTATAAATATACTTATCTACTAATAAACTATTAAATCACTGAATCTTTGTAAAAGGGAATTATTTCTACCACAACTGTTTAATAAAAAATAACGTTTAATGAAAAGTTGGTATTATTATTATTATTGTTCTTTAAGTGCCGTCTTACAATCTGCGGTTGGATATCATTATCACTATCTTTACTCTATCTACTGCTGCTCTGAAAAGTTCTATAGAACTGCATTTAAACCAGTCCCTTAAATTTTTCAACCATGACACTCTCCTTCTTTCTATACTCCTTCGTCGTCTTATCTTCCCCTGTATTATCAGCCTTAGCAGTTCATATCGCTGTCCCCTCATTACTTGCTTCAGATATTGTAACTTTCTTTTTTTTATTGTGTTTATTATTTCGCACTCTTTGCCCATTTCTCGCAATACTTCCGTGTTAGTTTTCTTCGGTGTCCATGCTATTCTAAGCATCCTCCTGTAACACCACATTTTAAAGGACTGTAGCTTATTTATGTGTTCTTGCTTTAATGTCCAGCTTTCAAGTCCATATTGCAGTATCGAAAATACGTAGCACCTCAGTGCTCTTACTCTCAATTCTAATCTAAGGTCTTTGTTGCAGAGAATTGTTTTCATTTTTACAAACGCATTTCCTGCTATTTCTATCTTGACTCTTATTTCGGTTGTTTAATAATTATTGTATGAAATCCAGGTTCCTAGGTATTTGTATTTATCAACCATTTCCATCGGAATATTTCCCAAATATGTGGTTGTTAGTATATTTGTTTTCTTTATTATTATCATGTATTTGGTCTTTTTTAGATTCAATTTTAGTCCATAATTTTCACACAAACTGTTTGTTTTGTTTAGCAGTAATTGGAGTTATTCAGCAGAGCTTGCCATAATCACTGTGTCATCTGCATATCTTATGTTGTTAATAGATCTTCCGTTAATTATTATTCCTTCACTTTGAGATAGTAACGCTTCTTCGAGAATGGCTTCGCTATATACATTAAACATTAATGTTTCCATTACAGTAATGGGGACATAATACATCCCTGCCTAACTCCTCTCCTGATTTCAATTTCTGAAATGGGTTCGTTATCTATTACGATTTGTGCTCTTTGATTCCAGTATAGGTTTGTTATTATGCATAAGTCGCTATAGTCTATGTTTTTTATCTTTAGAATTTGGACTAATTTTTTGTGTCTGACTATGTCAAATGCTTTTTCAAAATCAACGTAACAAACCTGCACTTTAATATACATATCCGTGCATATTTGAGCTAACACATTAAAAGCAAATAACGCTTCTCATTCTCATTAAAAGCAAGTATTATTCTTAAGAATAATTTGAGAATGTAACTTGCTTACTGTTTCGGTATGTGTCCTGTTTTATATACTGAGTTAAAAAAAGTCTACTATAATGTCTAAGGTTTCATCACTTATGTATTTTAAGATTTGTATAGGGATTTGTCTGGACCTATTGCTTTACCATTTTTGCTGTTTTTTAACGCCATTTTAATTTCCTTTTTTAATATCTTTAAAACTATATCTTCTTCTACTTCTATCTCCATCTGCTCTGTTCTAGTGTCTTTGAACAGTTCATTGATGTATTCTGTCCTTCTCTTTAATTTGTCGTTAGTATTCAACACAAATTTCCCACTTGCATCTTTCTGTATTTCTGGTTTTCATGTTCTATTGTTGTGAGGTAGTTCTTTAATTTTTTATGTGTGTTAAAACTATCACGTCTTTTCTGGTATTCTTCTTATTCTTTTAACCATTGCTCTTTCGCTTTCTCAATTCTGTATTTATTTGATTATCCACTTTTTTGTACATCTGATTATCTTTGTTTTTATATTGAAATCATTATTATTATTTAAGTTTAATGTTATCTTAAATATTTCACTCCTCTTTCTTAATATTCAGATTTACCCATTACCAGTACCATAGCCACTGGGCTAAGGCTGCCACTTTGCAGAAACTAACAGGTATAACTAAATAGGTTATGTCAGGTCTGCTCACTACTAATTAGGTTTAACTACAACTGGATATTTTTCTTCATGATCATCATCAGTGGTATCACAGCTGGTTAGAAGCCATAGCCTTCTTCAAAACAATCCTCCATTTACCCCTGCCCCTAGCACGGCTTTTTCATGCTCTAACTCTGATAGATTTTAAATCATCTTTTAAGTTGTCTTGATACCTGGTGATACAATAATGATATGATTAAGTCTGTAACTTTCCGTCTTTTCTGACGTCTTTCTCCGTCTTTCTGAGCGTGTTTAGTTAAATATTATGTTTATATGAGATTAAGTTACAATACGTTTCAATTTCCACTTGGAAAATGAGTTTCAAAAGATCAGTTTAAAAAATTCTGCGTAAATTTAGATGCAGCAAAGTTGATAGCATGTTATTAAGTTTTTTTTTTTTTTAATTGACAGTTGACCTATTTAACCTCGATCTTGTAGGCAATATTCTGCTTCTTAAAAACAATGAATTAAACTTTCAATGGAGAACCCGTCAACATATGGAATGAAGGGGAATAGAGCATAACTGAATTCAACTTAAACAAAATAGACTTTTATATCCAGCACCGGACGCAAGAAGCTGGATGATGATAATGATCATGATAATGCATCTACAAAATGTCAACGAAAAAAGAAAGGACGAAAACAGAATTTACCACATGTACCAATTATGTTAGTAAATAAATACAAAGTGTTTTAAAAAAAAAGTAACCCCGTCTCTAGGGTAGGTAAAAAACTACAAATAATTGGGGTTTGTTTAGTTAAAAATTCTTGTAACGCCATCCGTTTTCAAGATACAGGGCGTTGAAGAAAAAAAAAATTACGCATTTTGTACGATTTTCCGAAACTACTGGCAACATTGTAATGAAATTTTATACGAATATATTTTGGAAGCTGATACATCCCATTAATTTGTTTTTATATCTGATTCTCATAGAGGGCGCTAGTTACACGGATCGTACTAAGTATTAGTCAATATAACTTTTTTAAGAGTATAATGATTAATCAAAATTTCAAGTTAACTTAAACATCATTCAATTTTACACGAAAAATGTACTCTTGGTAAAACTCGATACTGTGTACCGTTTTCGGAATATTTTGATTTGAAAATCATGAAGTAATAATTGATTCTGGTATAAAATAGTTAGTGATTAAACAAAACTCACAAAAAGAAAATTAAATTAATGAATAAGAACATAAAATAAAACTTAATTACAGTAATTGTTCAAAATGCCCTCCGTTTTCGCGAATAAACAATTCTATTCTTTTTTCTAAAGATTCCATTAACCTTCTAAATGGTAAGGGATCAGCTATGATATCATTAAATTGACGTTGAATTCTTTCTTCCAATTCTTGGCGTTAATTTACATCTGTAGCATAGACATTTTCCTTAATATACGACCAAACTGCGTAGTCCAAAGGGTTAAAATCGAATGACCGAGGATGCCAATGAATCGGAGCTTCTGCACCTCTACCTATCCATCGATTCGGAAAATGGTTACTTAACCAATTACGATTCTATCAAAGTGTGGTGGAGCTCTATCGTGCATAAAAATAAAGATCTTCGCTCGCTGAGCGTTAAATCTTCTAATATCTCGAATAAGGAATTGTTTAAGAAATCAAGATGCATATCACAATTTAAATTTCCAGGTAGAATATGATAACCTATTAATTTGTTACCTAAAGTTGCTGCCCAAACATGAACTTTAAATGAGTGTTGTTAATGTGATACCCTTTTGACTCGTGGATTCTCATCACACCAGTAGTGTGCATTATGGGAGTTTAACATACCTTGTCGCGTAAAGGTGGGCTCGTCCGTAAAAACAATGAATTTAAAAAAATTTGGATTGTGGTCTGTCCTTTGTTACAATGTTTCACCAAAAACCACTCTATCTGGTAGATCATCTGGCAAAAGCTCTTGAACTTGTCTGTAATGATAAAGATGTAATTGCTGTTCTTTCAGTATCCGCCAAGTACTTGAAGAATTTGTTTTATCTCGCTATATTCCTTACGCTAACTGTTGGATCTTGATCAAGTTAATTTAAAATATATTTTCTTTATTAATTGTTCTTGTTGTTCTTGGTCTACCAGAATTTATTTTATTTGGTCTCACATTCCCAGTTTCTCGACAACGTCGTTCAACTGCTCTAAATGTTTTTTTACTTGGTAAGTTATTTCTAGAAAACTTTTCTGCATAACGTCTTACAGCTGCACTAGAACATCCTAAACATTACCTAAGGTTAATAACATGTCATTGTATTCAACATTTAAGTACATTTTGATTTGATTTTACAAATAAGGTTTTAAAACTTTAATTATTGTTGATTTATCGTCATAACAATCAATAAATGTCAGATTTCCTTGGCACACTTGGAGAAAATAGAGGTATACCTATTAGAACTTTATCATTACTACCAATATCAATTATTACTTCATAATTTTCAAATCAAAATATTCCGAAAACGGTACACAGTATCGAGTTTTACCAAGAGTATCTTTTTCGTGTAAAATTGAATGATGTTTAAGTTTACTTGAAATTTTAATTAATAATTATACTCTTAAAAAAGTTATATTGACAAATACTTAGTACGATTCGTGTAACTAGCGCTCTCTATGAGAATCAGATATAAAAACAAATTCATGAGATGTATCAGCTTCCAAAACATATTCGTATAAAATTTCATTACAATGTTGCCAGTAGTTTCGGCAAAATCGTAAAAAAATGCGTAAATTTTTTTTCTCCAACGCCCTGTATCTTGAAAACGAATGGCGTTACAAAAATTTTTTTCCAAGCAAACCCCAATTATTTTTCAGTTTTTTACCTACACTAGAGACAGGGTTGCCTTTTTTTGAAACACCCTGTATAATCTTTTTTTTTATTATTTTTTTATGGCCTTGGCATAGCCAATTGACCAGATATAATCTAATGCTAGAGAAATTATTTAAATAACATCATACATTTTATCCTGTACAGTTCAACGTTATTTCGAAAAACAATTGTTTCGTTTATAAGGCGGTTTGTGTACAATATGTTACCCTAAACAGACGAAACTGACGAACATCACTTACAAATATTTACAGATTGTGTTAAAATTAAAAATCAATAAAACATCAAAAATCTGTACATACCAGCTCTAACTTGCACATCTCTGCTGATAATCCTCCCGACGCTATTACTTGCTATACACCTATACACAGTACTGTGGACGTCTTGTCTATAAGACTGAGCAGCGAAGGGTTGTAAAAATAAAGTTCCGTTTCTCAGGACCCTTCGTATTCCTGATATGTCGCCGACCGACGTGCCGTCTACGGAGAGCCAGTCTATAGAAGGTTGAGGACTGCCAGACGCTGAGCAATCTAGCCATCCCCCACTTGAGTTTGAAAATTCCAGTCTTGGAGGAGGCTCCATAACGAATGACGGTCCTCGGAGGTGTGAGTCGAAGGCTACTACTGATTCTGAAACAAAAGTTGCATTTGTTTAAACTAACGGATAAGAGCTAACTAAACATGAAGCATGAGAATAAGCCACGATTTTATTTTAAAGTAAGTTTATTTTAAAGAAGTTTAGATGCCTTTATTGAAATAAAGTTTATGTGGCCAGAGAAAATAAGCTTCTCATCAAAAATCACACCCACATCCCTAATAGAAGAAACATAATTCAGTAACTAATTATTAATAGTATAGCTTATTTTTTTCACAGCAAACAACAAAAAATTAGCGCTAAATCTAAATTAGCGCTAAATCTAAAGATATGCTAAAAAACGACGACAACTACTGAATGAAAACAAAAGAAATACAGTGGAGTATACCGAACTGAATAAAATCATAAGAAAACAGATAAAGGAAGATTTAAAGAAATACCAAGAAGAGCGCATTAAGAAAATCATAGAGAAGAACAAAAGTTTAAAAACAAAGAAGACAAATATAGGAAAAAGAAAATTAATCATGCTTAAAGCTGAGAACAATGAAGAAAGAGATCTATGAGAAATAGTAAAAATCACAGAAAGATATTACACAGACCTATACAGTTCTAAAAATGACCCACCACTATCATCTAAACAGAATCTCACGAGGAAAATACAAAATGTTGGCTCAGAGGTATTACCAGAAATAACTGAAGATGAAATCGAAAAATCCATAAACGACATGAAAAGAAATAAAGCGGCCGGTGAGGATAAAATACTGGCGGAACTGCTAAAAGAAGGAGGAGACACGATAAAAAAAATGCTAAAAATACTGTTCAACAAATGTCTGTTTGAAGGTAAAATACCCAAACAATGGAGAAATGCCAACACAATCTTAATACATAAGAAAGGAGACCGAACAGACCTAAACAACTACCGTCCTATTTCCCTTTTGTCACAACTATATAAAACCTTCACAAGAATAATAAACAACCGACTAACCTATAAACTTGATAACTACCAACCAGTGGAACAGGCCGGATTCAGAAAAGGATACAGCACAATCGACCATCTACATACGCTTAAAATCTTAATTGAGAAAACCAATGAATACAACCTTCCGCTGTACTTAGCATTCGTAGATTATGAAAAGGCTTTCGACAGCATTGAACACTGGGCGTTTGAAGAAGCTCTGGTCAATAGTAGAATAGATTCAAGATACCGACAATTGATACATGATATTTACCAAAACGCAACCATGACCGTAATTCTGGACGACAAATTAATAACGGATAATATAAAAGTTAAACGAGGAGTCGGACAAGGCGATATATTTTCACCTAAACTGTTTACCTTGACCCTCGAAGACATAATAAAATCAACAGATTGGGAAAACAGAGGAATATGTATTAACGGAAAATACCTAAATCACCTTAGATATGCGGATGATATACTCCTGATCTCGTCGGAACGACAAGAACTGGAATTAATGCTGAATGAACTTCATGAAAAATCACTGCAAAAAGGCCTAAAAATTAACTTCAACAAAACAAAAGTAATGACAAACACGGAAGACCAAGAGGCAATAAAAATAAAAACAGAAAAAATAGAACAGGTAAATGAGTATATCTATCTAGGACAAGCAATCAGAGCTAATAGAGAAAATCAAACAGCCGAAATATCGAGACGAGTAAAAATGGGATGGGCAGCGTTCGGCAAACTTTCTTACGTTCTAAAAAATCAAACAATCCCTCTATACTTACGAAGCAAGGTATATAACTCCTGTATCATACCGGTGCTCACCTACGGAGCACAGACATGGACATTTACACAGGCCAATTTGGATAGGATAAGGAAGGCACAAAGAGCGATGGAAAGACAAATGGGTGTATCACTTAGAGATAGAAAACGTAACCAGTGGATCAGAACCAGAACAAAGACAGTAGACGCGATAGAACAAGCAGCAAAACTAAAATGGAAATGGGCTGGACACAATGAACGTGTCCAAGACGGACGATGGAACAATGCCATCGGAAAGTGGCGTCCATACAATGCAAAGAGATCCAGAGGCAGACCACAGATGAGGTGGAAAGATGACATCAGGAAACAAGGAGGTCGTACATGGCAGAGAACAGCTCAAGATAGGGAAAGATGGAGAGAACTGGGGGAGACCTATATCCAACAATGGAAGGATAGAGAATAGGTTAAAAAAAATAGCTTATTTAACTGGAGTTTGTTCTGATTGCACCAATTTTGTAGTCTGTCTAAATTATCTTGCAATAAGGCTTGATCTTTTAGGCTATCTAAAACTTTCCAAAATGTCAAGTCATCAGCTAACATTAGACATTTGACATTTAGGAAACACGAAGTGATATCGTTAGGAAAAATATTAAAAAGAAGTAAAAAAGTGTGGCCTCCTTGAGGAACTCTAGATTTTACTGAGATACTGTCAGATATTATGACAACGTATCTTGACTCTTTAACTTTTAACAGATGCTTAATCCATTCAATAAACCTGGCACGAAAGCCGTCATTATTAATTTGCTCAAATGTACTCGTATTTGGTAATCTATATGATCAAATGCTTTGAAAAAGTCTGTGTATATTGCACCAGTTGAGATAATATATCAGATTAATAGCAAACCAAGTTTGTTGCAGTGGAATTTTTGCTATGAAAACCATTGATTAAGATAGCCTTTACATAACCAAGAATAGTACATTGTTTACCGGGTAGGAAAAGCTTAACATTCCTGGACGACTGTGAAGATTGCTAAGTCGAGGCGCAAGCCGAGACTTAGCAACACAGAGTCCAGGAATGTGGCTTTTCCTACGAGGTAAACATACTATTTTTCCGCAAATCGTTTAAAATTCGACAGATATTGATTGATTTAAAAAAAACGCGATAATTTTATTCCCAAATAAATGGTGCTTTGAAATTCCTAATAAAATTACTTGGGTTACTATGGAAACGTATTGAGGTTGAATTGTCAAACTTGACGCTTATAAATTTAATTGCTGGTGTTCTCGAAAGTAAAATGATAAGTGATGATGAAATTTCCATTCCTGGGACTCCTCCAGAGCTGGTTGAGGCAGTGAATACTGCTTCATTAGAATTATTGCCAAAGAAATCAAGAGAAAAGTACGAAAATGCATACAGACGTTTTATGGATTATCGCATGAGTAAAAATACGAGTTCTTTCTCAGAAAATGTTGTAATGGCATACTTCCTAGACCTTTGTTTAAAGATGAAATCTTCAACATTATGGGCCAATTATTCAATGCTGAAGTCAACCCTTGCACTTAAACACAATGTAGATATATCTACATACTCAAATTGATCTTAAAAATGTATTCAGAAATGACTTGATGTTTTCAAAATATAAATTAATTCCTTATAAGCAATGTGTTTTCTATCATTTATGTAGAACACTAACAACTGTATGGAAATAGCATTTCCTTACAGTAAGGAAATGACATTTCCTTACAGTAAGGAAGTCCTGGAATTCCTGACAGGAATGTCAAAATTTCCTGGCGATTTGCGGAAAAGTTACTTTACTATAAGATAGTCAAAGAGCTTGGGGATTGCAGATTGTATACAAATGCTACGATAATTTTCAATGTTCTGTTTCTGACTATTTTTAAATATAGGAACAACATAACAATCTTTTTATTAAGAAGACAACATAGAGGTTTCCAGAGATCTATTAAACAATATAACAAACGGCATTACAAGGGTACACACACACCCTTATGCTATCATATATTTTATTGAATGAATAGCTACGTAAAGGTTGTTGTTATTTAGTGAATAAACAGTTTGGAAGAAGCTTATAAATAAATTAGCTATGTCTTGACCATTTCTTGCAGATTGGACTTAGGTATGTGTGTTATGAGTAGATCGCTTATCATTTATGTACTTCCAAAATGATTTTCGATTATTTTAGGCCATTATCTATACCTTAAATATAGTTGCTCAAGCAAATTTCAAACAATTGTTTACATTCAGCTGTTAGGTGGGAAAATCTAATATAGTCATCATCAGAACGAATATTAACCTAAATATAGTGAGCATGTTTTTTCTCCAGAGTCAATCTTCTAAGACCAGCAGAAAACCACTTGGGGAAAGTTGAAGTTCTATATTTCTTCAATGGCACAAAGTAAGCAATTTCCATAGAAAGAACTTGATAATACATTCCGCCATCTTAAAACAACTCATCATAAACCAACTTATGTCTATTTGTTTCTTTCACATCGAGGTTTAAGCAACATGCATAACCCACCTGATATATGCTAGGAGAGGATCATATCTACAAGAGGACCACTTGAGTTTAAGATATTTAGCTCCCTAACATTAGAAAAAACTAAATTCAAAAATACGTTACGATTATTGGGAATATTATTATGTTGGTGCATCACCGGCAGGACAATGCACTATCACACCAAACTAATAATTCGCCAAAGATGCATTGGGAAGATTGTAATCTCCAAAACCATAGATATCCTATGCTGAGTATTGCAGAACAACATTTTTCACAGTTTGAAAATGCTAGTTGTATATAAGAAATACATTCTGCATATACACAATGTTGAATGTTAGAGGCACATGAATATGGCACTTTTTTTACATGATAAACATGTTAGTCGATTTTTTCTACTGTTATTAATGTTTCTCCTACGAGTTTTTAAATTAATTGTCCTTGTTCGTTATGTGAAAGGGGGGGTGTTTTGTCACTTACTTTTTTAGTACTTTCCAACCAACTAAGGTACTTGTGAGGGACTGACTTCTACGTCTTGATCGTCTTTGTCCTCATGGTTGGGTTGGGTGAGGAAAATTAAAATAAACCTATAAAACATTTCGTCGCAGATTGTGAGTCCGTGGCCCAGTCACGGAAGGTTAAAATGTGAATACAGTGATCCTTCTAGATTATTCTATTCGTTTTGAATTATAGTTTTGACGCCAATATCAAAATATAGATTTACATCTATCATATATTTTTAATATTGTTCTGAAGCTATTTTCTTGTAGCATTTTAAATTAATTACTATTTATTACTATAAAACGAAACCTAAGAATGAACAAGAAAGGACAAAGAATTGCATTTATAAAATACCTTGTGAATGCGATCAGTTTTATTTAGATGAATCATCAAGGCCATTAATGTTAGAATAAGTGAACATCAATCTTATATTAAAAATAGAGAATTTGATAGATCTCAAATATGTAAACACGCATGGGATAATGAACATAGGGTTCAATGGAATAATTCAAATGTAGTCCTAAAAGAAATGGATGGTAAAAAAAGAAAAATCAAAGAAGCGGCTCTAATTATGCTAAATGAGGCCAATTGTGTCGCAAATTCCTCGGCAGAATGTAGTAGGATCTGGTTACCAATATTGAAAGAGGAAGTTATTAATAAGAAAATACCAGTATGTATATCATTTATGTTTTTTAAATAACGTAACATATAAAATCAGAATTTTGATGTTTGTTGAAGGTAAACTAAAGTCACGAACAAATACTTACAATGTCGGGTTAGTATTATGAGGTTTTTTTCCTGGTTTTTCCCTAATAATTTACTATGGAATCACTAACAGGAGAATTTTACTGTCATCATGTCATGTGTTTGTCTTTTTAAAGACGAATTATATGCTATGATTTTTTCTGACGGATATTCTCAAGTTAAAGTTGATTTCATATAATCGAATGAACTATCTTATAAGTAAAGTCCCAGGAGCGCAACTCAACAATATTGGCAATATCATTTTAAAGTCGTCTACTTTAAAATGCATAATGTATGTCTGAATTGTCAATATAAATAAGTCAGATAAAATTAAATTATTAGAAGAATTTTTCACTATGTAACAAAAAACAAAATTTGTTTAATTTACTGTTTGTATTTTGAGAACGATTTCCGAAGTGGAAATTGAAACGTCAATAAACGTATTTTTATCTTTAATTGTGGCTTATTCCCAGTTAAATAGCAATTAATTAACTAAATTAATTGTTACAAATGTTCAATTGTTCACAAATTGTAATTAATTGTTACAATGATTGATTGTTATAAATGTTAAATTGAATATTATTACAAATGTTACAGGAATGTCGCTAATAACCTTTGGGTGGATGCGACATTAAATAAAAAATATAATAATAATACGGTATGAAATCTAAAGATCCTATACATTTATTTATATTAGTTTATGATAATATAAAACAAATCCAGACTTTTCTGACGTGTTTTTAGATAGTGTTGGCTATATTTTGAAATTAGACAAAAGCACTATACTATTGTTCCAAAGTTTATTTCCGGCGTTTCGGGACTGTAATAAATGGAATACAGAAAAGCGAAACTTTTCCTCCCTTGGCGTATAAAAACTCGACTAAGTAATCGGAAGCTAATCCTTGAAAATCACTGAAACATCATCGAAATTAAAATTTTTTCTGCGGAACAAAAGGACAAGAAGAAAATGCGGAAGCAACGTCGGGCGTCATGATTTTTTACTTTTTGCTCTGTCTACATTTTCAAGATTGAATGTGAATTGTTTCATGGTAAGGATTATATTCCATGGAAGGCGTGGCTCTTTCGGGATTTGAGTTATAAACGGGATGTTCTGTAAATGAATGCCTAATAGGGAGAGCGATATATTGCGCCTCAGATTAAGCAATTACTTGTGAGGAGGAGTAGTTTGCATCAGGATATTCATATATTCATACCCTACAAAGAGTACAGGGATGACAACCCGCTAAATTAACCACAGTATATTATGCAGCTATGTATATCCTTTTATGTCGACACTTATTAGTTATTTTGATTATTAGTCCATTAGGATGGGGTAAGCTTTCCTAATTTGAAACACTTTTCAAATATCTATTGTATTACACATGTTAATATATATTTCAACAAATTATCATAAAAATTACTATTAGGTTAGGTTAGGTTAGGTTAGGTTAGGTTTAATACTACTACTGTTTATATTCTGTTTAATACTACTAAATACTTCGCGTTGTTTATTTTAGCTAATATAAGTTTATTGTCCTATTATTTTTGTTTAATTCTTTATTAGTTCTATTTAGTTAATTAGTTAGTTTTATTTTGAATTTTATTATTAGGGATAGTCAAAGTTTTCCATTTGTTCTATCAGATAATGCGTTGGTAAGTTTTTCTTAAATAAATATGATAAATGTTCTTTAAAAGTAAATATTTTTGCATAAGTAAGGATGATGTTAAATTACAAGGGTAATCAAACTGCACAAAGATTTATTCAAAACACCAACAATTGTTTTTAAATTATTTGCTTATTCGGCGTAGGTTGATCACTAAAATATAATTATGAACTTATGTAAATATGTTTTTAATAACGAAAACATCTCAGTTAACATCCAGTTCAGTTTGACATGGCGTCAAAAATTAAATTCGCTTAAAAATTTATAGCATGTATAAAGTTAATATTACATATAAAATATATATTATATATAAAAAAATATATTTTATAAAAAAGTTACAGTAATTTAGTTTATATCGTTAAGTTGCACCAAATGTAGGCAACCAACTTAAACTGTTTGTTAGCATTTAGTTGGAGTTTCTTGAGAATATTTTTAATAAACGTTTAATATTTTCCAGTTAATTTATTATTTTTTAAAAGTGATGATAATAATGCTAAATAAGCAATATTTTAAACGATATTGTGTTATTAATGCGGATATAATCCGCATAATAAAGTACGTTAGATAAAAAGGTAAAAACCTGGGTTGACCAAAACTAGTTTCTAGTAAGAATAATATGGTATTTTTGTATTATATTTTTGATGATATTGGATTATATTTTTAATGAGTGATATTTTTTATATGATATGATGATAATATTATATTATAACAGAATTATAACACAATATTAAGTATGTCTTGTAATTATATATCATTTGAAATATTGCTTATTATCATCACTTTAAAAAAATAATAAATTAACTAGAAAATATTAAATGATTATTAAATATATTCTCAAGAAACTCCAGCTAAATCTTAACAAAAACTTTAAGTTGGTTGCCTACATTTGGCGCAACCTAACGATATATATAAACTAAATTACCGTAACTTTTTTATAAAATATATTTTTTATATATAATAGAAACTTACTTTCTTTATACATGCTATGCATTTCTAAGTCATAGTATAAGTTTGCAAAAGAGGTTGACGAAATACTCTAATGTAATGCCATATGAGCAGTGTCGTTGGTTGTATAGTAATTTCCAGCCACTTCTAGTCTGTCAAAAAGTAACTCTTCGTAAAAGTATAATTACTAAAATCACTAGACAGTTCGGACCGGGATTAGCGAACCGAGATAAAAAATATATATTAACAAAACATTAACTAATATTCAACTTTTGTAACTGATAAACTCAACCTAAATGTAAAAAATCAATAGTATTGTCATGTAATATTATGAATCCCAATCTTGTTTTACAATTTAAACAATAAAATATTTTAGTTCTTAGCGATACATTGCTACATTTTGCATAAAACTAAATTTTACATTTAAGACATTGCATATTTCACAATACCAGCTGTCAGATTTATCTACACCTAATTTTGCTACTTTTTTTCACAAATAATTTTTGACAATTTTAAAGTAGAATTAACTGATTTTGCTTTAGATACCTTAGCTCATGCTTCAAGTGCGGCAAACTTTTCATGATTTTGATCTCTTTATAGGTAACGGAGAAATATCCTCAACTGAAATATTATTTAGGGAAGTTGATGCTGCTCTCTTCGATCGTTCTGCTAATGGAATATTATCTTCTTCAGAAGAGGATACTTGCTGTATAATATTCATGGTTAGAGTTTGATGCACTGTCAAACATCATTGAAGCTGTAAAATCAATTTATTGAAAAACATTTTTATCTATAGACCAAATGCCACTAGCACGAAAAGCGTTCGGTGCTTTGCTAAATCCTGCAGGCGTTGCCATTGATCTTTTCTCCGGCTGCCGTAACGACATTTCTTTATGTCTTGACATGAAGCCCGAATACCACTTCTTGTCTAATATACATTTATCTGTGTTGAAATTGTGATTCAAATTGTTTTTCGAAAATCAAAATTGGTTAGCCAATTCTGCTTCAACTTTTTCATTAAATACAGTAAACCTGCACTTTTTTTAATTGCATTATTCGCCCGTTTGTTTTTCTCTTCGATTTGTCTTTTTGGTGTTTGTAGTTTTAGGTACTTAAAACAATATTGCACATTTATTAAGCCCATAACCCGCGATCAGTACCGCTGTTAGAATTTAAAAACATTTTAATTTTTTTTGTATTACTTTTCTTTCGCGCTTAGTATACTTATCTCTGGCCAGCTATGCCCCACTTAATTTTTTGTCTGGTCCAAAAAGAGCCCAACATTTAAATACTTCAAAACTTTGGAGCATGGACCAAACTGCCCCAGAATACTTTGCTGCTACTATCTCAGAACGTTGTTTTCACTTTGGTACAACTTTGGTACAAGCTATAAGGTTTGATAATATTAAATCTGGAGTAAAAAGAGTCCAAGAAGATTATTTGGCACCTGTGTGATATATTCTGGATAACTTTGTTGGGTTGTGTTTACAACATTACTCGGTGCGTAGTTACATAACAGTGGATGATATGCTTGAGAGTTTTAGAAGGAGATGCAAGTTCCGCCAGTATATTGCAAATAAACCTGCGAAATATGGCATAAAAATCTACGCAGCTGACATAACTATTTTAGCTACCCACAAAAACCTTTTTTAGCTAATTTCCTTATTTTTTGGTCACTCACCATATTTTGGCACCCTTGCAGTGACGTAATCATACTTAGAAATGCTATACATAATAAGTTTTGATAAAGTTTTGGGTCATAGCGTCATTCTGACCACCTAGGGAAAGCCTTTAAAAAAATTTTTCAGCGAATTATCTGGATTTTAACCACTTACCCTACTGGAAGGATGAAGCTGAGTAAGGTGATAAAGAAAAACAATTAAAATACGTGCTATTGTTTGTAAAAAGTATTGTTTATAACGATAATAATTACTTTACAATGTTATGGAGGTCAAAATCATTGTGATCAATCCATGAATATCCTCTACAAAGTTTTTCATTTTTCAGCCAGTTTTTGATTTTAACTCCCCCAAACTTTAATTCGCGAAATAGATAGACGATAAACGAAACCTTGAAAGGTATTTTTTTATAATCTAAGAGTTCTGATTAGAACTGTTTCCCCTAATTTGTCAACGCCTGAACCATCTCTTTCGAGGGGTTTCCAGTGGATACCAAAGTTTTTGTGTTTTGTTAGTTATTATTTTCGTTAAAATATCGCTTACATAAAGACTCCTTCGTGTTACCAGACTAAGTAAAAAGAGGTATTAATCCACCTTCCTATATAATAGTTCTTTTCAATTAAATAAATAAAACATCCAGCAGTTATTAACAGCAAGAAATGAACTTAAAAATTCATGAACTTAAAAATTCATTTCCTGATATAAAAAAATTCGATGTACATAATATAAAAATTTTAACAAACAAGAAAAGTTATTTTGCTAGATATTACAAGTTCAACGAAAGAAATTGGATTTTTACGGCACTTATGATTTATAGCTTTTGGTAGATACATTATACCGGTGCAAGATTCTATTACACATAAAATACATAATTTGAGTCATTAAATAGGCAATGTTGACCGATATTGAGGTCAAACGATGATATTTACGCTTGATAAATATGTTTAGCGACATATCCATTATAGCGCACGCTATCAAAATGAATTATTATGAAGGGTCCGATGCTAGAGAAAGATCACATAATTTGATCTGGACGGGATATATTAAACTAAACTAGTAAAGTAGTCTTGTATATGGGTAGATACGACAATTTATTTAAGATATATTCACGATAAGTTAGGTCAATATCAAAACATAATTATTAGTGTAAAATTAAATATTTTTGTAATTTTAATTAGAATTTTTGTTTGAAAATTATGATTGTTTCGTAAACACCATACCAGTTTTCTTAGTAACGGAGAATTTGAAGCTTGTGCTATCTGTCCATTCAATAGTGGAATTTTCTTTTTATTGATTTCGTCTTTTATTATACCAAACTAGATCCTACTGCACTCTGCCAAGGAATTTGCGAACTGGTCTTATTTACCATCTTTCTATTGGACCCTAGATTCATTTTCCCATGCATGTTTACATATTTCAGATCTATCAAATTCTCTATTTTTAATATAAGATTGATGTTCACTTATTTTAACATTTATTGACTTTGATGTATCACCTACATAAAAATTATCGCATTCACAGGGTATTTTATAAATACAATTCTTTGTTCTTTCTTGTTCATTGTTATAGTTTATTTTTATGAACGAGAGAGTAATTAGCATAATTTTAACTGGTACCTCCGACCACTCCATGGGCGTGCTCAAGATTAATTGAAAAATTACTTTAAATAATTGTAAAAAATAAATGAATTATTTCAGTGTTATAAAGTATTATGTGTATGTAAACAAAAGTGACCTCTTTTATCACACACTATATTAGAACTGACTGGCCTACATTAAAAAGGGTTTTAAAAAATTCACATTTTTTTTAATTTTTAAAAATTACAAAAGAGAAAAAGAGTTTTTAAAACCGTCTAAGGTATGTTAAATAGATGAATAAAAATATTAATATAAAACTTACAGCTAATTTTTACAAATCCAAATCAGATTCAGAAGATGAACTTTCAGAACCAAGATTTATAATAACTGGCTCGATCATTTTATCAGTAATATTGTCCAGCTTTCACATTTTTTCCTCTTCTTTAATAGTGTGATTTACTGCCTTTTCCCAGTTTTCAGGTTATACATTATTTACGGCCTCCAAAAACAACTGTTTAACATCATGAATTTTAAAAGTGGTATTTTTTCTTGAAACTTCACTCTTTATCTGTGCCCATATAAGTTCAATCGGGTTTAATTCACAATGATATGGTGGGGATCTAAGTACTGTCATTCCACAATTTTTGGCAATTTCATTATTTCAATTTCGTATTTTTAAAATCTTAAAAAGATAGAAGCATTTGAGTTGTGGATGTATCGCAGAATATTAAGAATACCCTGGACAGAGAAAGTAACAAATGTGGAGGTTTTGCGGAGAATGCGGAAAGAGAAAGAGCTGATACTTACTGTTAAAAAGCGCAAACTACAATATTTGGGACATGTTATGAGGGGAGATAAATACCAGTTGCTGCAATTGATTATACAGGAAAAGATAATGGGAAAGAGATCTATAGGAAGAAGAAGGCATTCATGGTTGAAAAACTTGAGAGAATGGTACAATTGCACCAATTACCAACTGTTTAGATCTGCAGCATCAAAAATACGCATAGCTTTGATGATAGCCAAACTTCGGAACGAAGACGGCACTTGAAGAAGAAGAAGAAAATTTTTCTTTATGAAGGGCACACAACGAATAAAGTTCCTTTCTTATAGATCCGGGATGGTACGTAATATTTTTTGAACTCAGCCAATTCTGCAAGTCTTTTTTTAACCACTTGGTTGTGGGCAGTCCTTCTATAAGTCTGGAGTGATAACTTGCATTATCCATTACTATTACACAGTTCTTAGGAAGAAGATCTATCATGTGTTCGAACCATTCTTGAAAGACATCAGCGTTCATTTCTTCATGGTAGTCACCGGTACGAGTTGATTCAAAAGTTAATAAACCACCTTCAACAAAACCGTCTGAACTCCCAATGTGTACTATTATCAGCCTGCGTCCCTTTCCTGATGGTGGGATTAAACCAGTAGATAAGTTATTTACAAAAGCGTGCCTTTGACTTGTAACAGTTTCATCCTGCCAAAATTTATTTGGTGTATGACCCTCGTTGATCCATGTTTCATCATGATAAAATATTTTTCTTTTTTGGTTTCTCATTTTCTTTATGGTTCTTAGAAAATGTATATATAATAACCAATAAAATAAACATCTTACATTTCTTGCAAATTCAGTAGTACCTGTTAACTTCCATCACTCCGACACTGGCAACCTTATTTAGGGATTAGTAACCCTCACAACTATTGTATTCTATTCTGCTCCAACCTTTATACCTGGTGGTCATACTCAATTTAAAATTGTTTTCCTATATACTTCTGTAAACTTGTTGACAAATATTTGTTTTTCATTGAGTCACCCGTATCAACAGTTTAGGGATTTGCATACATAATTTATTGTTTTATTACTCTCTCATACATAAAAATACACTATAGGTTAAGTTTTAGATAATATAGGTAGATATCAATGTGCTCGTTGTTTTGAATTTCTGTTAAAATTTTGAATTTACTGTCCATCGTTTTTTTAAGTTTTTCAGATAATCTTTTTATGTACTTATGGGTATTTTATTTTATTTGTTAATGTTGTAGTATCTCGTTTTTCGTTCCATGTGGTATATTTTTAAAAACTCTTTATTAAAAAAATTTTGACCAGAAAAAAGATCAGACAGTATCAGTATCAGGCTTAGGTAAGTGTGTGGACTATTTCCAATGATCACATTTATTATTTATTTCTATAGAGTGTGTTGACAACTAATCAATAATAGTACCTCTAATTTTTTTACATTTTTTGGTTTTCAGAACAGTTTGTTATTTCTTAACTTTCTTCGAGATCTTGTTATTTCTTAGCTTTCTTTAGATTACTCCTAAGACGCCTTTTTTCTATTTTTTTCTTCTAATTTATGCTAATTTTCTATTATCTATATATCTATCTATTAATCCATCTGTCTAATTATCTATCTATCTATCATAAATTAAGGATCACTCGAAGAGTGGTGGGTTTTTTGGTCAAAACGTGGGGAAAAAGACAAAGAAGGTGGCTACTTCATCTATTTATTCGAAGACGTTTCAGAAATCATCATCAGTTCATCTAAAAAGAATAATATGATAAAACTAAACATCCATAGAGAGGTTAATACAAACGTGTTACCTCAAAAAGACATGTAGCGGTCAAAGGTATAAAATTTAAAGAAGCTCGAGACATTAAACCATTAAATAGTTAAGTTGTATGAACAACCAATTGACGCTAAGTACAGTTTACAATTTAACACAAACTTAGAACAGCAAAAGAAATATGTGGTAATTATACATGTAATTTAAAAAAGTAAGTAAAAAGCTTATATAAAAACTAGTATTTGCCAAGAAACTAATAAGATCACAAGATCATCCTTCCAACAGTAGAATACTAATTTAGTTTACTTTTAACTTTAGGTGATATTATTAAAATGATTGCAAACGTTTGCTGTAATAATCTTGTAAAAAACGTAATGAGCTTCTACACTTCTCGGAGACACTCGGCTAATGGGACCTATTGTAAAATCGACGAACCAATTCGTGAAAAAACAGTGTCCTTAAAGTACAAACATAAAAACAACAAGGCAAATTATCAACCGCTAATCATTGGAGCGGTAAATTTAAAGATATGATATAGTAAGGAGAATTCCTTGTCTGTACGAACCATTATAAAGAAAGCAACAGATGCTTGGAAATACCATTTTACTTTCAGGGAATGGCTTGAAGAAAGAAAAACAAGTGAAGTCGATCTTTCTATATCAAAATTACGACAGTGACTTATTTTATGATATAGAAGAGTCAAAAAGAAGGCTAAAAACAAAAGAGCTGCAGAGGAAATTGGATTTAAAAAAAATGCTTACACTCTAATGTATTTCAATCAATGTTATGCATTTTTTCCGATGTCGCAACACCGAAGGGTCTAGCGACCCATATGCCAAGAGTTAAGAGTGACAGTCATAATAAAAACAGGCAGGCGCAGCGTTATGACCCAAAGTTGAGACAAATTTCAATCGGAAAGGATGCCTTTATTTCAAATATTAATTTTTCTATTGTGTTTAATTCAAAGAAAGTGTTTATTTTTACACACAGCGAGTTTGATTTCAACCTGCGACGAAGGTTTAGTTCATCTCAAGTAACATTCAATCGTGAACTTTATCAACTGTCCCAAGAAATATCTAACTTAGAATTTGCTACTCCAACAGCGATTTCGACAAGCTGGTTGAGTTGGGAAAAAAATATATTGACAGGTGGCTGAAAGGAGCACTAAGTGGTAAATTGAGAGATATAATACCAAATGGAAGGCTACATAAAAGGTAGGGAAGACTTTGTTGGAGACTGTAATTTATACAGGAGACCAAGACTTAATTTTGGCTGTAGCGCTATTGAAAGAACAAGGAGAAAAATTATTTCTTAAGAGTTGTGTTAAAAGATTTCCTTTTTGGAAAAAGTTATAAGTTTATGGTTTTTTGACGTCCAAGTAAAACAATTTGTTCGTTTAAAGTTGTAAATTGGTTGCATGAGTTTTAATTAAAAAAATAATACAGGTACAATGTTAAATACAAATCTAAATATAGCATGCTTTGTGTTTATAATCATCCCGTCTATTCACAGCTACGAACTGAATCGCTCTAGTGCTATTTATCATGACCCAAGTGTATCCTTCCGTCCTTGCCACATTATACATCATTTCATTCTGTTTCGGTCCATGTAAACTCTCTCATAGAATTTAATCTGAGTTCTACTTATAGTCGAGGATATTGGTATAATCCACTGAGCTATTAATAATCGCCGAAAAGAAAACATGTTTTATACGAATTACTAATATTTATTGTAACTAAAATGCTACAAGTTGAGTTACAACATACATTGTGTTAAGTTAAATATAGTTTGTCTGCAAAATGATGTTTATTTTTTAAAATTTTATTTTTGTTATTAATTAAAAGGAAAATCTTACTTTCAAGTCACGTGAGAACGAACACCAATCAAATTGCACGACGTCACTTCTTGTTCACCTTCATCATCGCTGTCAAAAGCTACGTTTTAAACCTTTCGAGTCAGATTCTTTTTTTTTCAGGATCGGTATGAAATTTAGGACTTTTTTCGCCTAAAACGTATATTTATGCAAAAATAAAAGTGATTAAGAATAATATTCTTCTTGAGATCCGTCATTTTGTCCGGGACATATATGTCCCAGTCAGAGTTTTTTGGAGCATATATGTGGGACTATAATAACCCATAAGACGTTAAATTATTACTTTATTTTGGTAAAGAAAAATCGAAAATACAAATAATCTTATATTTTGAAGAAAAAGGACTAAAACTCAAATCAATATTTATTGTAAATGCAAAGGTGTGAAATATGTTTTACACAAGGGTAAATTGCACTTCTGATATAATGTGGTGGACCTGCGGCTCGATCATTTTTTAGTAGTTGTATCGTTTTTATGACAGTCCTCTCATCGATATTTATCGTTTCTCCCTGTATGTGTATTTCAGTTGGAGACATTTCTCTATATTCCTCTCTATTTTCTGTTAATAGATTTTCGTAATGTCGGATCCAGTTCTCTGTTGTTATTAATTGTATGTTTGTTTCTCTTTTTTCATTTGATTTAACTTTTGTCAGGAATTTCCACGTCTCTGAGCATTTTCTACCTCCCATATACAGTGTAGGAAAAATTTTATGGTCGGTATGGTAAAATTTAACAGGATATCTAACGCAGATATAAAATCATATTTTCATCGAATAGACAAAGATAACAATCATATTTCCCCTTGGTCTCCCCTCCTCAAATATTTTCAACACCTATTGGCCATTAGTGAGACGAATAGTTCCGATCAGAGATATTTTACATATTCTCTGGTTCCGATCCTAATATACCTAAAAACTAGAGGTGGGTCCTCCCGTTTTTTAAATTTTTATCGGAACCGTTTTTCGTAAACTGTAACTAGTTGATTCAAATTAGCGAGTACACAAACATATTGGCTATTATCGTTTATGTGTATAAGTATTGAAGTGAAAGAACCTAACGAAGGATATATTTATTATAACTTGAAAAATAAATTAAACAATACAAATAGTACTTACATTTACATTAAATCGTACTTACATTTACATTACACGTTATTATTAAATCGCGAACCGTCTAAATTGACATTTAAAAACAAGTTTTTCTACTTTTCTTGTTAACTGTGTTCTTCTTTTATTTAAAATGTTACAATTCTACAATATTTTATGAATATAGTGGCTAAGTTAGGATATACATGGCGATGGTTTTTCCACCACGGTAATGGTCAGTTCCAATCTCCGTTCGAAATTTATTGTGGGTAATATATTATTAGACAAATACATGTCGACTTCTTGTATATCTCTCGATACAGTTGTATGTTTAGATGAGTCATGTCCAATTAATTCATCAAAAATACACAATGGACTTAAGTCATCTTTATCAGTTTCTTTTTCTTGACTAAATTTATTGATTTACTAAACTTATGCAAAGACTCGTTTCATCCGTTTTCTATAGGTGAAGAACCAGATTTTAAAAAGTTTGCAGGGTGGATTCCTGGATATAAACCGCCAACAAGAAAAACTGTTAGATTCATTACTTCAGGAATGGTATGACAATACTGATTTGATAATAGATAAAAAAAAGTCCTTTTTTCGACAATTCTGCAAAAAACATTAAAAAAAGGACCTTATCTTCAGAAAGGCTTAATTACAACATAACAAAGTTCCCAAACGGCCAATCCAAGACGTGGAAACTAGGTAGAACTTCACCTATTACAGGTTAAAAAGAATGACTGAGTTAGAAGAGGCAATCCGTTTCACTTCTTCTTCTTTAAGTTCCATCTTCTAGCGAAGGTTGGAAATCATCATGGCTGTGCCGACTCTGTTGACTGCCGCTCTAAAAAGGTCTGCACTACTGCATTCAAACCATTCCCTTAAGTTCTTAAGCCAGGATATTCTTCGTCTTCCCACATTTCGCTTTTCTCGGATTTTACCCTGCATAATAAGTTGTAATAATGCGTATTTTTGCCCTCTCATCACATGTCCCAAGTACTCAAGTTTTCGTCTTTTAATAGTTAATATTATTTCTGCCTCATTTCCTATCCTTCTAGTTACATGAACATTAAAATGTTTGACATTTTTTGAATCCATGATATTCGTAGGATTCTTCTGTAACACCAAAAGTCAAAGGCGGCCAACTTATTCAGATGAACTTGTTTTAGTTTTAGTGTCCAAGCTTGCAGACCATAAAGAAGAGTAGAGAACACGTAACATCGAAGCATTCTCAGGCGTAGTTCTAACCTTATATCCCGACAACAAAGAAACTTTTTAAGTTTAATAAATGATGTACGTGCTATTTCAATACGTGTCTTAATTTCTTTGATTTGGTCTACATCTGATGTTATCCATGTTCCTAAGTATTTATAGTTATTAACACTCTTAATTGCAGTATCTTCAATAGTCAATTGGATATTTGTGCAGATTTAGTCATGATCATGCATTTAGTTTTCTTTAAATTTATCTTCAGTCCGTACTCATGACAGCGTTCATTAAGGCGTTGCATTAGGTTCTGTAAATCATTGTTGTTATCCGTAATTATTACTGTATCGTCTGCAAAACGTAAGTTATTCAAAACTTCTCCATTGATAGATATACCTTCTATTGAGTCAGAGAGCGCTTCTTAAAATACCGATCACTGTAGACATTGAAAAGTAGTGGGGACAGCACGCAACCCTGGCGGACTCCTCTCTGTATTTTGATATTTTCGGTGTACTGGCGTGTATTTCCGTTCCACATCGGTATTAAATAATACAGACTTAGACTTAGACCAAATCTAAATAAAAAACACTGGATTATTTGTTCTCAGCTTTCCCAAATTTTACGGCCGTTTAAAGAAATAACAAGTACAATGAGTGACCAAAAATACTTGAAGGGTAGTTCAGTGATTGTTATGGTACGCGGCCTGCAAGAATCTTGCAAGAAAATGTTAGCAAACGGTAACCTTACATCCATAGTATCCGACGTAGTACAATTACTAATATCGGGTTTAGCAAAAATATTTAAAGGGATAGAACAGAGTGGCATATTGTCATTATGTACATTTATGGATTCACCATTTAAAGTGCAGGGTTTTTCTGATAAAAATGAAGATAAAAAAATAAAAGAAAAAGTTAAGAAGCTGGTTACTTCTATAATTAACGAACAAGAAGACTGTACTATTGAAAATCAACCAGTACAATAAAAAGAAACCAATAAAGATGACTTAAATCCATGGTGTATATTTGATCAATTAATTGGAGATGGCTCATCTACACGTACACCTGTATCGAGAGTCCATTACAACGGTGGAAAAACCATCGCCATGTATATCCTAACTTAACCCCTATATTCATACAGTATTGTAAATGTGAACACATGTTCAAAATCTGGTTTAATTTGAAATAAAAAAAGAAGACGGTTAATAAGAAGCAGGTATAGTAGAAAAACTTATGTTTTTTAATGTCAATTTAGACTATTCGCGATTTAATAATAACGTGTAATGTAAATGTAAGTACGATTTACTATTTGTATTGTTTAGTTTATTTTTCAAGTTATAATAAATATATCATTAGTTTCTTTCACTTCAATAAATATACACATAAACGATAATAGCCATTATGTTTGTTTATGTAGGTACTCTCTTACTTGAAACTACTTTTAAACAATCATAGTTACTTGTTTACAAAAATTTAAATTTTTAAATTCATTCATTTTTTTTGGAATCCTGAGAAAACTAACAAATATTTTTGAAAAATTTAAATGCATAATAAAAGATTACATTATTACCGAGGGCCGAAAGTCCCTTAGAATAAACAAAAAGTTTTTTGAATGAGATATTTGAAATTAAAAATCATACTAATTTTTTTTTCGCCCTTATAACTTATTAAAATAAACATTATAGAAGTTTTCAGGGACTTTTGGCCCTCGGTAATAATGTATTGGTTCATTCTGCGTTTAAATTTTTCAAGAATATTTATTAGTTTTATCAGGATTCGAAAAAAATGAATGCATTTAAAAAATATTAATCGCTCTTACGCTCTTAACGACCGATAAATAAAATTACCACGACCCACCTCTACTACCCGTTACTCGGTATTCTGACCAGACGGACGACGTTGCCAAATAAATTATTGTGTGTGAATATTTTTTAATGTGGTGTTATTGTATGCAGTTTATTATTTCATATTGGGAATAAGGCACAATGTGACTTTAAAATAAGCTTATTTTGATGTTTAGATTTTTAATTCGGAAATCGTACTTAAAATACGAAACATTAATAAATTTTATTTAGGTAGGTATATAAAACGATTTCCAAAGTGGAAATCAAAATGTTATATTACACTTATTGTAAAGTAAACTTGTGGCATATTCCCAATAAAAAAAAACAGTAAGCTGCCATTTAAATCAATTTCGCCCAAATTGGATTATCTTAGAACATTGTTCAAATGCAAAAAAAAACAACAGGTCAAATAAATCCAATAAGTTTGGCAACGTTGAACTTCCCCTTTTCAGGCATGCCTGTTTGGCGATATAAAGGGCGGACCTAATATACCTCTCTTTTTCTAAACAGCTGTTTCTCACTCCATCTCAAGTAAGGTCCATACCGACCATAAAATTTTTCCTACACTGTACATATGTGTCTATCTCTTTGCATTTTTTGTCCCACATTTCTCGTTTAGCTGTGTTTACTAGTTGTCGTGTTCTTCTTTTAATAACTTAATATTCTTCTCTATCCAACTCCTGTTTTGTGTTTAGCCATTTGTGGTATGCTTTTTTCTTCCGAAGTACTAGTTCTTCAATTTCTTGATTCCACCAAGAGAGATTAAATATTTAAATATAAATAATATAATATTAAAGTAGAGTAATATTATAATATAATATTAAAGATACTTAAATATTCTTGGTAGACTGTGTTAGAGTGTCAGAAAAATGCGATGCGAATTATTATTACCTTGAGTTACAAAATAAAAGCACAATAAATTGAAGAGTAATATGGCTAAAACTGCTACTTACCCACATTCTAAGGCTGCTAAGCTGCTACCCACATTCTAAGTAACACGAGCTGGTATCTCCTTTCCTGCTGCATTGACAAAAGAAATTTTGTCATTGCATAAGACATTATTTTCTTATGCAAGGTTTATCTGAAGTACTATCACTACTAGTATTGCTACGACAATTGTAAACAAAGTTAGAGATATGATACAACAAAACCTCTCTGATGACAATGAACCTCCCTGAAACAATTTAAGTCGAACTACCGCGGACACCACTGTTGTCTACCGGTATTCGTACTGGTATTGAAGAGAAAACATGCGCCGACACAAGCGCAGTACACTACCGGCTATGTATTAACTGCAAGAAGAAAACTTCTGCTGTAAAAGTCTCCTTTATGCTAACTCCAACATAGTAGAATTTTTAAGACCGTCTTTAAATAAAATTATTACATCTTTTGTACTGATTTTCCAACTTCAGCAGTGCTGCTAAAATGTTTACTATGTACATGCATTCAGAATCTCCGTATTTATCAAAACGTTACGTACAGAGATGGAATAAAACGTGACGGACAGAATAACTAAATGGAAACTAATACCCTTGCCAATTACTCTCGGTTCTCGTAGGAACGTCTTCGATATATCAAAGAAGAATGCAAATGATAGACACATCCAGCAGTAAACACTATTTCCCGATTTTACATTCAACAATCAACGCTTCAGTATTATCAATCAGCTCCAGAGACAGGAGAAAGGCGGATGGGAGCTGCCCCAAATCGCATCAATTCCGCTTTTGTCCGAACGAAGCGATGGAATTCTGTTACTGATGGATGTACTCTATCTCGTGAGGCGGCATTTCTATATAAAAATAATTTCATACTTATTTTTTTTTTGTTTTACACTCAGAACGGTTCTCGGTAAAAGCTTAAAAAGAAAATTGTTTTATTGTGAAAACGAATTCTGTTGTTTGTGGACAAAGCTTGATGTTGGATTGAAAATGTTTTAGAAAAATTATTTTGCAGTAAGATAATATATGTAAAAATTTTCAATACCAATGAAATTACAATATTTAATTTGATTGGATTTTGATTTAATGTGATCGATTTTATACTGACAAAACAAAAACGCGTATTTCCATTTTATGGATGGCAAAAAGCGTAGGATGATGTAGTAGCAAATTATTTTAGGTTCATTATTTTTTAAGCCTTTTTTTCTATTCGGATTGTCGAATATAGGCCTCTCCTAATTCTCGACATTTATTTCTGTTGTTTGTGAGACGTTTCCACATTGGTTATGCAGGTTTTTCAATATTGTCGCTCCAGCGCGTTTGTGGTCTTTTTCGTGGTCTTTTGGCTCCATATGGCCGCCAATTCCCGATTTCCTTATTCCATCGGCCATCCTTAAGACGTTTGTTATGTTTATCCCATTTCCATTTCAGTTTAGATGTATGTTTGACAGCATCTTCTACATTTGTTATATTACGAATGTCTTTATTAGTTTTATGAGCTTTGAGTGAGATACAAAGATATATTCTAGGGCAGCTGTAAATAATTTTGGAGAGATTGTGTCTCCTTGTCTTACGCCTTGGTTGATTTTTACTAGTCTTGTTTCGATTCCATTACCTAACGTCACTATCATTTCAGCTTGTTCGTAAATATTATGTATTAATATTCCGGTGGTTGACTAATGCTTCTTCTATTGCCCACAGTTCTACCCTATCAAAAGCTTTTTCATATTCTATAAGCCAGACATAATGAGAGATTGTATTTGTTAGTCTTTTCTATTAGGATTTTTAAAGTATGTAGATGGTCATAGGTGATGTACCCTTTTTTAAATCCGGCTTGTTCTACTGGTTGATATCCGTTAAATTGAATTGTTAACCTGTTTGTAATAATTTTTGTAAAGATTTTGTAAAGTTTCAGTTTTGTTTCAGGTCTGTGGTGTCTTCCTTTTTATGTATTAGTATTGTTTTAGCAGTATTATATTGTTAGGGTATGTTGCCTTTCAGTGGCGGCCGTTCAGGGTCGTCAAAGTCGGCAGTGCCGACCCACACATTTATAGACATTATATATTTTTTTAATATTTAATTTAATCAGTATTTCGATAATTAATTGTGGTCGCTAATAAGTTAATGTCATTTGTTTCGGTGAAATAAAAAAACTATTTATGAGATAATAAAGAGGTAATTTTATTCATGGTTTTTAAAACGATTTGACCAATTCGGCCAGACTAAATTTTATTCATGGTTTTTAAATGAATTTGGCCAATAGAAGCGTTAAATGATCCCTGCGTAAGACACCTTTCAAATTAATGATCCGAAATCTGAGAGTCATCCATCCGCCTGTGTTAATTCTTAAAAAGACATGTTTCATTGTTTCGGCAAGCCAATCCCAAGATTGTCGATTTAAATGTAAAAAATCAACAGAATATTAGTCGATGAGCAACCAAACATATATTTCTCTCCATACGCATTTAATTGCCAAGTACGGCAAATTTAAATTTGCCGATTCTTCACATGGATTGGCCGCAAACTGTATCTTGCGAGCACGGGATGAAATGCTATTTCGAGATGGATAAGTAGTTAAAAACTTAAGTAGTGAAGTGATAGTGAGTGCACGGATTGGCTTTACTGGTATTTGTTTTGTGTTGATTTATTTTTATTTTCCAAAGTAATACTGAAATAAGTTACCGCTGCCGTAAATAGTTAAAGGGTTTTTTGATATATTAAAGTGTAAACAAATTGTAAATTATATTTTGCAAAATGGGTTTTCATCTATTCCATAAGAAAAACAAATTGTTATTAAAAATAAGAGGCGTCATTTGCCTAAAATGTCCTAGCTTATATTTTCAGATAATTGGTACAGCAAGCGCTCATGGCTTACCGGGATTGAAATAAAAAAAAAACTTTTTTGTTGGTCTTACATTTTATTTTTGACAAATAGGGGCAAACATCAAAATCGGTAGTGTGAATTTATTTACGATAATTTAAAGGAATTATTTAGGGTTTTACAGAAATATGATATTTTTAAAGATCATCCATACAGCCGAGCCAGATAAAATTAGATTGATTTGTAAAACAAAATATCCATTAATTACTACTTAACTGGGAATAAGCCACAATTAAAGGTTAAAGTACGTTTAGTGACGTTTTAATTTCCACGTCGGAAATAGTTCTCAAAATACAAACAGTAAATTTACTGATATGAAGCAATCGGTGTGAAAACTTTATTAAATGATTACTCTTTTAACACTTTTTTTAAATATTTTTAAGAAAGTATTTACCCAAACCGATTTGATATTCAATGTTGTTCAAAATTAGTCAACTGACATTATTTATTCCAATTATGGAATATCAAAACTGGTGCAAAATCTCAGCGATTTTCGTAATAATAGTAATTTTCTGTATATACGCAGTGACATTTTGGACTCACTTAATATTTCCGAACCCCTCAAAAAAGACAAAGGCATGATACAGACACAGATTTCTCCGCCTTCCTTTAACATTTCTGCTAGGATTTCATCGCTTTCAGAAGCTTTATTCCTTTGTATTTTGTTTACTGTCCTTTTAATTTCTTCGTGGCTTATTTCGGACATAACTTCTGAGTTGACATTTGTTATCTGCGTGTTTAAGTTCTGCTTTGAAGAGTTAGGGTGATCGTTTCTAAAACTATACAGATCGGCGTAGAACTTTTTAATTGAGTTTACTATATCAGATTTACTTTTTTCTTGTCCTTGTTCGTTTTTAACGGATATTGTGGTTTTCTTTCCTATTTTTATTTTGGTGCATTTGAAACTTGGGTTTTTCTTTATGACTTTACGGCCCATACGGTCTTCTTGATGTTTAAATGTCCTCTTTTATCTGTTTTCTTATTACTTGATTAAGTTCCTTAAATTCTGTAGTATCTCTTTTGTTTTGTTTCAACACGTTTTGTGATTCTACACTTATTTTGGATTTTCGTTTACTGTTAGGAGTTATCACTTCTGAGCTTGCATTTAATAGTTCTTTTGTTATGACTTCATTCATTTCATTTCAGATAAGTTCAGATTTAATATTTTGCGGGTTTTAACTTGCTTTTATTTTGTTCTGTATTAGATTTTAGTTTATCTGTGTCTATATTTCAAGTTTTTCTAAATTAATTTTTATTTTTATTATGCTATATTTCTGTTGCGTCCTGTATGATATCTGTTGTGTTACACAGTATGTAATCTATTTCGTTTCGAGTTTTCCCATCTGGGGATAGCCACGTCCACTTTCTTTGAGGTTTTTTTCGTAAGTATAGAATGTGTTCATTGCATAGTATTTGTGGGCTTGTAGGAAGTTAACCAAGGTTTCTCTCCTCTCTCATTTCTAACTCCAGTGCTGAATTTTTATTTTATTTTTTATTTATTTTAAAAAGAAGATTTCCGTCTTACAAAATGTCCGTTAAGAACTGAGTTCCTGTCAAGACGTAGAGAATAAAATTCAATTCAGCGCTAAGCCATTAGAAGCAGCAGGTTGAATGTTTTTATTCCAGTCAGTGGCGAGGTAAACAACGTAAGGGCATAAGAGGATTCATTTTGTATTACCGTTTAAGAATTAAATTCTAATATATATACATATATATATATATATATATATATATATATATATATATATATATATATATATATATATATATATAAATTGTTATGATGTGTTGTTGTTGTATGAGCAATGAGTAAATTTGAATGATATATGTAAGTATAGGGTTTTTATCGCGGTTCCCAAAGAATTAGTTTGTAAGTACTTTTTTAAATTATCTTTATTATAAATATTATGAAACAAACCTATCTATCTAATATAAGCACTATCAATTTAAAACAATATATCTAAAATTTGAAATTCTTACAATTATTAAACTATTAACAAAATTTGGTACCTTCTTTCACTGAACGCCTAAAGTTTTTTCCAAAATTAAAGTTATTATCACCACTCGATATCTTCTTACTAAGCCTTGGTTATCCAACTATTTTAATATGTTCCTTGTTAATTATCTCCACTCACCATATAAATATATATTTAACTCCTTGCAATTTCCATATTCTTAATGTACTTTGAAATATACTGGATCTTGTGGTTGTATTATTGAATGCTTATTTCAATGAATTAACTTCAAAGCTGTCACTATATTACTGTAATAATAATTTAATCTCCAACTGTATTTAACTTAATAATTCATTTAACTTAATCAGTGCCTTCTTCTAGCATTGAATAATCTCTTCATAACCTCATAAATAACTGACTTAATAATCCTTAAATTGTTATAACTAACTCCTCAATAATAATCTTGTAACTGATTTAATATCTTCTAATTAAACTCACTTAACTCAATTAATAATCTTCTTGTAACTAAATTCTTGAATTATAACTTTACTAACTGATAACTGATAACTGAACTGGTAACTGAACTTAACTGAACTGAACTCATAACTGACTGACTAAACTCTAACTCATACCTGACTCCCTCGCCAAATTACATGGCTTTTTATATCCTTTCATTGTTTCCAGAATATTCTAGCAACAAATAATGTTCGAATCATTCTATTTTTTCTGTTTAAAAATTCTGGAATGGTTTTTTTGTCTGTTATGTATTATGTATACAGTCCCATTGACATTTCTAGAGGTTTCTATCTATAATTTACTTGACTTTAGGCTCTCCAGATCAGAACTACACTATTATATGTAACTTAAACATTTATATGAAATATATTTTTTACTATTCTACATCCACAATTATATTCTAAATTAACATTCCAAAAATAAATAACTTTTTGACTTTGACACTACAGTGTATGTTTGGTTGCATATGCTGACTCAAAAATATCTAATATTAAATAAAATAAAAATAACTTCTTAAACTTAATTCTTATGCTAAATTCTTAAAAATACCCTCATATAATTATTTTTTAATAATACTATCTAATATATAACTTATAAATTATGTCTTCAATTACTATCTAAATAAATCTACTAATCAACACTGCATATCTGGTTGTATATATTTTTAAGTTAATTTATTGTATTTCTGTTTTCATTATAATATATATATATATATATATATATATATATATATATATATATATAATAATTTTCTTTGGTAGAACTAAGCAACATTAAGATAAAATTACATAAATATTTACTCACAGAGGTAGAACTGTTTACTGTTAAAATTTTACAATTAGACTGATAATTTTTAAAATAAGTTAAAATATAAAAAATGTTGTATTACTAACACAAAAAATTTAATAAATTACAAAGTAGATAGGAATCAGTTAAGCAGCATCTGCAGCAATATTCTGCAATTCATTTAATTCAAAATGAATTTACCATATATCAGCTACTTTATTTTAAATATAGAAATAAAAAGAAACTCGTCTGTTCCACTATACACTGCTCCCGCTATATCAGCTCTATACATATCGTCGGCATACTGCAAAAACTGACTAAGTCAAAAAAATTACTGTTTTCGAAAAGTTAAAGTTTAAGTTGACAGTTTTATATAAAATCGGATATTAGTTTTATATGACTGTCATTTTGATATCCTGTGTATTAAAAAAGTTTCTAACCACTATATTTAAACATTTGGGACTTTGAATAGTAATGAAAAAAAAACGTACTTGGTCACTTTTTGTTGAAAAAAAAAAGGTTGAAATTTGACTTGATCAAATTCAAAAAATATAATCAACACTTTATTAGGAAATAATATTTATTAACTATGGTCACTACATAAAACAAAATTAAAATCTAATCAGTTTCTGGGTCGTCGCTTTCGGAAGAAGCTGGTTTCGGTATTAGAACCTCTTTTTTTTTGTCTACTGGAATCGAGTTATACCTCTCATAAAACTCTGTCGGAATAATTTTGTTTCTACACAATTGAAGAAGGTTATTTTTCTTTTTCTTTTGTATAGACAATAGCTCATTGTATAACATTGAAATGTTCTTTGATACAATTATATAACAGCTGGTCTTCCCTTGCCACATACTCTAAGAGTCTTAAGAGTCTTAGTTATGATCACTATGATTATACTTATAAAGAATACAGCCAGGTTTACTTTTCTCGTAACGCATTACTTTTAATTTTAACCATGATATTTTGTCTCCATTTTCATCTTTGACTCTATTTTTTAAGAACACCTGTGCTAAGAATTTAAAATCAAAAAAGTCTGAATACTGTAATTCTACAACTCTGTTGGAAATGCTCTTTTTGTTGCATCTTGTAGAACGAGGCTAACTTGAACACATTATTCATGGTAAAAATGGCCATTTTCTTTGCAGACTTAATGGCACTGCCTACCTTCATGTACGAATGTCCTTTCTTTATAAAATTATGCTGCAAAATCTTAATGTAGGCATGTGTTAGAATATACAAAAATAATGCGACAATGAACTAATTGCGGTTTGGCCGCTGTAGGTGTCAGAATATAAACTGATCTCTATGATGTCTTTTGGTAGAGCTTTTATCAACCTTATCAATGCTGTTTCGATTTTGGAGCTGTCATGTTGACCATTAATCTCTGTCCATGCAAAATATTGTGCATTATTTGGATGGAGATATATTGTAAAGTTGTAAGCTCACAATTTAAGGGAATAATACATTTGTGACACAAATTTTGGACTTTTCACTGGTTCTATTTTGTTACAATAACATAAAAAATTGTCCGAATTTTTTCAAGTAGAATTTTGTTAGGCGTATCTCATTGAAGTAAATACTTTTTTCTCTTGGTTATTTTTTTGAAAAATGCATCATTTCCGAGTTAATTGCAATTTTTATTTTGAAAAAATGCCCTTAATTAGCGATTTTTGGAAGTTTTTGATTATTGATGCCAATTCATACACAAAAAGTTTGACGAATTGTGTTCCGTTCGCCGTTTTAATTTTATATATTCGGCGTCTAAATTAATTAAAGCCGTAGCAAAGCTCTTGCTGAAACTTGGCACAGTTAAAAAAGACAGAAAATGACAGTCGTTTTCTATTATTACTACCGAAATAGGTGGCGCTTTTTGCAGCTATATATATATATATATATATATATATATATATATATATATATATATATATATAATATATATATATATATATATATAACCTAGAGCTAAGATTAATATTATTACTAAAATTAATATTTAACTCACCAGTCTTCCGGGTTGAACCGCGTCGTAATCCATTTTGCCAAGCTTTCGGCATCCTCTCTGATGCCTTCCTCAGAGCTTCCGAGGTCTCAGTCTCCCGAGGCTCCAGTCACTACTACACTGTTCACTATTCACGGCACGATGACTACAGTAGTGATCTGGGGGCTCGGGAGACTGAGACCTCGGAAGCCCTGAGGAAGGCATCAGAGAGGATGCCGAAAGCTTGGCAAAATGGATTACGACGCGGTTCAACCCGGAAGACTGGTGAGTTTATTATTAATTTTAGTAATAATATTATTCTTAGCTCTAGGTTTTATTGTACTAACCGCGGAAATCTTTCCTAACATATATATGTATATATATATTGTTATGATATGTAAAATCGAGAAAAATATTGGTTTGTTTGAAATATTTCAAAGTTCAAAAACATTAAAATAATTTAGATAAGTAGGAGAACAACCAACAAACATTTCGAAGAAGGACAGTCTTTAAAATTTTGGATTATCTGTATTAAACAAAATGTAAGCTATGCATAAATTATTTTCTTTGTTATAATATACTTGAGTGACCCGCATAATATTCCAAAGTGAAATCCAAAGACAATTGAACCGGTTTTCCAAATACTACATTAATGCAGTGATTAAGGACAATAGAATAGATTTTAGAAAGAGGTTTTTGTTAGTTTTTAAGAATTGTAGAAAAATATTATTTGTAAATAAGTTTTAGGAAATTTTATAATTATAGGTAAAAATTTGTTTGTTATCGAAATGAAAAAATGGGAGAATTGTGACGAGCTTTGATTGGCAGAGATTAAAAAAGGTGGGATAGGCATGTAGGAATGAAAGTTTAGCTAGATTTTTGAGAGGAAAAAGATAATCAGTTGGTTTCCAAGGGTGCAAGGCGAACGGCCGTTGTTTCTCGGGTAGTTTTCCCAGAGGTAGGAAGCACTAGCAGTGAAAGTTTGTGAGTTTTCGTGTAGTTAGTGTATCTGACAGAAGCTGAGCCAGTAAAAGATTGTAAGTCATATTTTTCTACTTATATTCCAAGAGTCACTGTTCAGGCCAACGAGAGATTCAGTTTATCGTAAAGAAAAGATATTCCAAGAGTCATTTTTCACTCAGGCCAACGAGAGATTCAGTTTATTGAGAGAAGAAGAAGCTAGCATAATTTGAACGATTCATGCATTTGAAGGAGATCATTAAGGACGATAAACTTGCAATAATTTGTTGTAAGATTGCTGATTACCTAGGGAGCGCCTGAGAGTAGATAATATAGTCTATAAGGAACAAGGATTTGGACCACTCATCATCAGAGAGAGATATTTTTGTTTTCTGCAGTTTTTCTTTTATTGATAACACAATTTTTACACTTAATTTAGAAAAGATATAAATATTTTGATTAGGAGAGTTAGAATAATTTGGGATTTTGAGATTTCAATTAATATTGTTTGTACCATTAATTTTGAAGGTTCACGTACGTAGAACAAAATTTTGAGAATCATTATATGAGATTTTGTTTATTGAAAACAATTGAGTGTGAATTATTTCATTATTTTTATTTCAATATATAGTGTTATATCATATGTGTTTTTTATTATTCCGGTATTCTTTGGACCTTACCTTTCACATGTAATAGCATAGATATTGAAGCACGAATTTAACCCTGAGATAAGAGAATTAAAAGGTGTGATAGAGTCATAATCATATCATTTAAATAATTTTAATTAATTAAATAATTAATTAGCTAATTATTGCTTGGCGCACCAAGACTTTAAATATCACAATAATATATATATATATATATATATATATATATATATATATATATATATATATTAGGGTGGGCCGACAAAATTTTTTCTGGAAAATAACAACGCCTGTGGTGAAAAAAGTTGAGTTATACTAAAACACAAATTTTAAGTCCAAAATGAGTAGCTAAAAATATTTTTTTCCACTGCCACAAAGACTCTATATTTTTTTAATATAAAAGGTCATTGTGGCAGTGGAAAAAATAAAAAATAATAATTATTTCAAACGCAGATCTTTATATTTTTTTATTATATAATTTTTGAAACATCAGGGTTATTTATTTTGTAACTTAAAAAAATTTAAATAAAATCTGTATTGTTCTGGTGGTTTGATGCATACTTTATAACGTATAGTAAACTTTATTTGCGTATTTTTCCACTAACTAATAAGTAGAGAAAAATTTATTTTAGGGACCTATTTCAAAGAGTGTGCCGAAATTCCCCAATAACAATAAAGTAGACGTTAGTATAAACAAAGTTAATATTACCGATTATAATATATTATCATTCTTAAAATAACGTGACATTGCATTGGAGGTTAACGCTTCGCTTATGCTGCAGATTTTGCACTGGTGTAAGTGTAAACCAATATTTCAATCAATTAAACCGCCTAGCGACACTTAAATTATAGTGTTTTACCGACAGTTGAGTAAAATACCTGTACGATATTTTGTCAAGCAGTGAAAAGTGGTGCTTGTTCAGAAAAACTTTCTAAGAGACAGCCTGGAAAAATGGTTCATTCTTGGTGGCTTACCACTGCTTCCCGTATCCTTCAGTTATACGTAGCAACCAGAAACCCATCGGAAAATTTACAAATACTAAGCCATTTTGTAATGAAAGTGTATGCGCCCATGTGATTTTGTATTAAGACTCACCCGTCATGCATTTATGATGCAAGGCATCTATTCAAGACAATAAGACTCTGCGACTATTTACTACCAGAATTGAAAGACATAGTCTATAAATGTATTCAAAGAAATGGATACTTTGGGAGCCCAGAAAATATTATTTTGGCTATGTTGTTTGATAAACGTAAACACATAAGACAATTGGGGTTCCAAAGAATTTTGAAGAGCAGACAGTTAAATTACAATGATCAGCGACATTTCGTAGTACCAAAATTATTTTTTGGCAGTAAGGATTACTTTGAGATTATCGAATGCCAGAAAGTTTTATGGACAGAGCCTCCTGTAACTATGAAGCTATCAAAAGACCAACTAAGGGAAGTTGTTGAAAATCCTGAAACCAGTCTTTTGGCATACGTAAAATCATACCCTTATCACACACAAGCGGCTGAGAGGGCCGTCAAAATAGTAACAGAAGGTTCAGCTTCTGTCTGTGGAAGTGAAAAAGGAGACGTTATATAAGGAACAGGCTGAAATCAAGGGAAAATATGCCGAAATATGAATTAAAGAAAGACTTTTTTTTAAATAATGTGATTGTTTCTTTTGAAAGACATTCTGTTTTGTATCGTTATATATTTATAGATAAACTATTTTTGTATTTGTATTGTTGTATTATGTGTTCAAAACAAATTTAGCTTTAATATAAATTATTTTTTTTGTATGCAAAAAATAAATCTACCATACAATACATTTTTTTTTTGAAAAAATATTAATTTTATACAGCGCTGTGGCAGTAGAAAAAAAAAATTAGTTGTCAAAAAAAAAATAATATGATCAAATTTATCGTATAAAACACTTTTTTTTGACTCAGGCAACCATAATAAATTAAAAAAAAACGAATTTGACATAATATTAAATGATTGAATTTTTTCGTAAAAATCTCGTTCTTATATAGCTCTGTGGCAGTGGAAAAAAATTAAATTAATTATAAAAAAAACACTGTGAAGTAAGTTATCTTATCATACATCTTTTCTGGGGTCAGGCAACTCAATTAAAAAAATAAAATAAAAACACATTACTCAACGGCCCACCCTAATATATATATATATATAAGGATCACTCAGACGAGTGGTGGGTTCTTATATCGGTCTCTAGGTGGAGAAATAAAAGACAAAGTTGATAGGCTACTTTATCTATTTTGAAGACGTTTCGCTTTCGAGTTTTAAAAGCATCATCAGTTCATCTAAAACAGTACAATATGAGAACCACACAATCATGGAAACGATGTTAATTGTTACCTTAAAAAGACATGTAGCAGTCAATGTTATTAACAATAATGTGAATGAAACTAAGTAAATGGACATAATACGCTGATTTGTATAAACAATTAAGTAACTAACAACATATATGAACTTATAAAATTAGCACAGCAAATGACCATGTGGTCTAAAGTAAATTAAATGTTATTTAATGTTAATTAGTGAGAAAGAACCAAGAAAATCATAGATAACTTCCAACTATTTTATGATTATTAAGCTTTGATTTTAACTTTAGGTAGCATTATAAGTGATATTAATAAAAATTATGAAAGTAGTGTAAATGAAGTTACCGATCAAAGCCCTACAAGTGTCGCCGGAAAAATGGCGTTAGATGAACCGGAACGAACTAAACCGCGAAAAGACAGCTAACATTGAGGTCAAAATACTTTTTGACAGATCAACAAGGTAAAGGTACCAACCCAAATAATTGGGCGGTCAATTTAAGTTTAAATGAGTTTGGATAACTACCCGGTTGCAAAGGACAAAACAGTGAAAGAAACTGGTAGTGTAATAGCAACTTCTCTCACTAATCAGCCACAGGTGGTTAATCTATGGCTAGTTAATCTGACAGCTAGTTAATCCTATGGCTAGTTAATCAGCCACAGGATTAACTAGCCATAATGATTAACGTTATTACATACATATGAGGTTGAATGAAAATCTCCTGTTTTGAAATCTGGGCTGATTAGTGAAGGAGTTGCTATTACACTACCAGTTTCTTTCACTGTTTTTTTCCTTTGCAACCGGGTAGTCATCCAAACTCTCATTTAAACTTAAATTGACCGCCCAATTATTTGGGTGGTACCATCCACCTTGTTGACCTGTCCAAAAAGTATTTTGACCTCAAGGTTGGCTGTCTTTTCGCGGTTTAGTTCGTTCCGGTTCATCTAACGCCATTTTCCCGGCGACATTTGTAGGGCTTTGATCGGTAACTTCATTTACACTACTTTTATAATTTTTATTATTATCACTTATAATGCTACCTAAAGTTAAAATCAAAGCTTAATAATCATAAAATAGTTGGAAGTTATCTATGATTTTCTTGGTGCTTTCTCACTAATTAACATTAAATAACATTTAATTACTTTAGACCACATGTCATTTGCTGTGCTAATTTTATAAGTTCATATATGTTGTTAGTTACTTAATTGTTTATACAAAATCAGCGTATTATGTCCATTTACTTAGTTTCATTCACATTATTGTTCATAACATTGACTGCTACATGTCTTTTTAAGGTAACAATTAACATCGTTTTCCATGATGTGTGTGGTCCTCATATTGTACTTTTTTAGATGATCTGATGATGCTTTCAAAACTCGAAAGCGAAACGTCTTCAAAATAGATAAAGTAGCCTATCAACTTTGTCTTTTATTTCTCCATCTAGAGACCGATATAAGAACCCACCACTCGTCTGAGTGATCCTTATATATATATATATATATATATATATATTTGGATTGACGGTCGTACTCCTTTTTCCGATATATATATATATATATATATATACATATATATATATATATATATATATATATATATATATATATATATATATATATACTTAAACCTAAAGCTAAAATCAATGGTACTACACAGAATTAATATAAAACTCAACAGGTTTCCGGTGGAACCGCGATGATTCTCACTGACCCGAGCTTTCGACATACTCTCCAATGTCTTTGTCAGGGCTTCCAAAGTCTCAGTCTCCCGAGTCCCCGGACACTATTAGGTACATTGATCACTAATCAATGCATTACTGCTATATACTACGGTTCAAGCGAAAGGCTGTTGAGTTTAATATTTAATTTTTGTAATGGTATTAATCATAGCTTTATATTTAATTGTACTAACCGCTATATATATATATATATATATAAATATATATATAGTATATATATATATTCGCTAACAAGGAAGTACCGCAATGAAAATAATTTTAGATTTTATTTTATATTTTGTCTAAGGTTTTATGTTTCGATATAAATTTTTTATTAGAGAGATCTGTCTGGGAATGAAGCGTTGTCGAATTTAGAAAGACCTTGTATAAACGTAATAGCTGTATATAAAACTTTTATTATTAAACTTTTTGGATCGATATTTTAAATAACCATTTCTGTAGAAACTATATATATATATATATATATATATATATATATTATATATATATATAATACATATATATATATATATATATATATATATATATATATATATATATATATAACACTGTTTTTGATGGGTTGGAGTCAATAAAAGGGGCTATTTGTTGACTATTTTTTACTCGAGCTTTCAATTGTGATTACAATTTTTATCAAGAGCTTCTAAAAAATACAAAATGTCTTACAAAGTTGAACTAGAAATAAAAAATTTTTGTTAACTCACCAAATAAAATTAGTTTTTTATATAAAACTACTGCTTACATAATAAATACAAAAAATATTAATAAAAAAATGTGTCTTATTCAAATAAATGTTTCTCTGAAAAATTTAGATAAAGTTTCTTAAGAAAAAAATTGAATTTATAAACAAACATAGAATAGCTACAACCAGCCTAAAATGTCATAAATACTAACTTAAAAATTTTTATTTTGACATATTGTCAAAAATAAAATTTTGTTTAAAACATTCTTCTTTGTTTAGTAACAAAAAAGAAGAAGATTTATTCACCATTGATAGATGCCCGAAAAAATGTAACAAATACATGGAAATTAAAATATTTTTTAACAAATGAAGATCTTCTTTAATTGAAAACTCTTATCCTCCTGATATGCTACATAGGATGCTTTTTTCTAATTTATTAAATATAAATAACTTAACACCATTTTTTGCTAAATCTCAAAACACTGTATCCAACAATCAAAACATATATTATCATTCACTACCTTTTATACCATCATTAACTCCTAAATTAATACAAACATTAAAGGTTATTGACAATATAAAAATAGCAACAAAGAACATCAAAACTATTTCATCTTTATATTCTAAAACTAAATATCCTATAGACAAATTAGATCAAACAAATGTAGTATACAGCATTGTTTGTACTCAGTGTGAAGCTGAGTATATTGGTGAGACTGGAAGAAATCTCTCAAATCGCATTATTTCTCACAAGAGTGATTGTAGAATTAAGAAACCATCTTGTGCTTTGGCAGAGCATGTAATAGACAAAGACCATATTATGGATTTTGATAATATTAAAATTTTATGTAATGAAAGTAATAAATTTAAAAGAACTTTTTTGGAAATGGTTTGTATTAGCAAAAGTGATAATAATTTAAACAAAAGGTCAGAAATTCAAATTTAAGCAAAATTTATAATTATATAATTCCTATTTAATTTATGCAGTCAGTAAAATATCACATTTTGAATTTTCCATGTATTTGTTACATTTTTTCGGGCATCTATCAATGGTGAATAAATCTTCTTCTTTTTTGTTACTAAACAAAGAAGAATTTTTTAAACAAAATTTTATTTTTGACAATATGTCAAAAATAAACATTTTTAAGTTAGTATTTATGACATTTTAGGCTGGTTGTAGCTATTCTATGTTTGTTTATAAATTCAATTTTTTCTTAAGAAACTTTATCTAAATTTTTTCAGAGAAACATTTATTTGAATAGGACATTTTTTTATTAATATTTTTTGTATTTATTATGTAAGCAGTAGTTTTATATAAAAAACTAATTTTATTTGGTGAGTTAACAAAAAATTTTTTATTTCTAGTTCAACTTTGTAAGACATTTTGTATTTTTTAGAAGCTCTTGATAAAAATTGTAATCACAAATGAAAGCTCGAGTAAAAAATAGTCAACAAATAGCCCCTTTTATTGACTCCAACCCATCAAAAACAGTGTTATATTTTTTCCAAAACGAGTCACAAGTACTTCTTTTTTCTTACTCTTATATATATAATATATATATATATATATAATATATATATATATATATATATATATCTTAGAGCATACTAAAAAATTAAATTTTTGGACAAAGTCATATATTTTTGTACTGAAATGCTAGTTCTTTTCGCATTTATTATTTTCAGACTAAAAGTCTTAATTTAAGTATCTACTACCCAAAAACTACATTTCATGTACCTCATTCAAACAATGGCAGCCGAACATTTACTATACAACTGTATTTTTTGCAAAGGCTGCTATTTGTGTGCAATTCTGTTGTTGCAATCGAGTAATCAATATTGGATGGCAATGTTGATGACGTCAATATGCAAAATTTGTTACGTACTGCCCTCTTTTATTAATCAATAACACATGGGTGTTAAAAGGTGAATTTGTACACAGAATTTATCAATCCTGGATTATCTGTAGCCAAGGGCGTTGTCCTTGCGATAAATGCCTACTGGCATAGTTTATTTACGCATTCGAATGAAGATCGATCTTGTTTATGCAAATTATGTAACTCAAGTCTACTTGTGGGAAATTGTGTAAGGGATAATTTTGGGGCTCAAATGTCAATATTTGCTTATTAAACACGGAAATGGTCCGTAGCCTAGTTTGATGGTGTTTTTATAACCCAAACCGGAACGATTTATATTGAAATCTCTAAGAAAATTCCTGACAGAACATCTTTGGCAGTGTTGCAAAAATTTAAATTTTTTTATGTAGTTTGCAGAAAACTAATGTATCATAAATAGTAGTATATTTTGTAACAACATATTATAAAAAAATTGGATACAAATTTTCTTTGTTCATTGTTTAAATATATTATTTACATTGGTATACTATTGAATATGTTTAAGAAAAGAGGGTTAAAGAGACCGTTTAAAGGGTTGCATTGTTGAAAAAGGGGTTAATTTGCACTAAGATGCATTTGGTGAATTTCATGCAGTTTTCGTATAGAATAGAATAGAATTTATTTAATCAATATACAAAAATAGTTTTGTTTTTGACAAGTCAAAGGAATAGTGACAATACTTATAAAACATATAAATTTTTTTTGGATAATTTAAACATTACAAACATGTATGTATTTAATATTAACAGTTAAAAAAAAACGACAAACACACTTTGTGGAATTATAAAAAAACATGAAATATAATTATAATAGGCAACTGCCCTGACCAAACTAGTACTACTGTGTAAAAGCTGTACTTAGGTACTCCGTTTTTGAATAGAAACAATGTTTCAAAAAGTGTGATTTGATTTTATGCTTAAATGATAACAAGTGAAGACTTTTTGCTTCATCTGGCAAACAGTTATACAAACTAACGTCAGTCGAATTTTTTACGCTCTTTGTCAACCTAAAACGTTGTGCTCTAATAGCATCTCTAGATCTTGTATCGTGATCATGGACGTTGGAGTTTACGTTAAACTTACGTTTGTTGGCATGAATTTCAATCAGCGTGTTATATTTATAGAGTGAAGGTAGTGGCATAATACCTAAATCCAGAAATAAAGGTTTACAGTGATCCCTATACTCTGCTCTTGCGAGTATCCTCACTACTCTTTATTGTAATTTAAAAATTCGATCTGCGTAAGAAGAATTACCCCAAACAGTTATTCCGTACTGTAAATGGCTATGAAATAGTGCAAAGTAGCACATTCTAAGGGTATTTTTAGGAATCATATAAACTAAGTTGCGCATTAAAAATATACTTGTAGGAAGTCTAGAACTTAAGTAATCTATATGAGCACTCCAATCCAAATTATCGTCTATAAAGATTCCTAATAGTTTAACACTGTTTCTTAAGATATACTTCCAATCAGAACTAAAAATCAAATTCTGATTTTTCTCTTCATTTAGCATTAGCCCATTATGTGAGAACCAGTTTTTTGCTTTCTTGGTATCACTATCTATTTTAATTTTTAAATTATTCTGATTAATATCAGTATTTATGAGAGTTGTATCATCTGCGAAGCAAACACATTTTATAGGAAAAGTGTAGTGAAATAAATCGTTCAGATAAATAAGAAACAAAGTGGGTCCTAATATCGAACCTTGAGGTACACCATATTCGACAGTGTTAAACTCAGAATAGCTGTTATTAAGAAAAACTGCCTGTTTTCTATTTGTTAGGTATGATCTAAATAGATTAAGAGTGTTTCCCCTGATACCGTACTTATGCATTTTTTCCAACAGTAATTCATGCGAAACACAGTCAAAAGCTTTGGATAAGTCACACAATGTCAAAGACACAAAATGACCTTCCTCCAAGCCATCAACTATATCTCTCACAATTTTCTGTATAGCTAGTGTAGTGCTACACTTTTTTCTAAAGCCATATTGGTTACAGTGAAGTATTTTGTGTTTTTCTAGATATTCTACCAAACGAACGTTTAGAATACTCTCAAAAATTTTGCCGAAAATGGGAATGATTGAGATGGGACGGTAATTTCCAATTTCATCTAAAGCTCCCTTTTTGAACACTGGTAGCACTTTTGTTACTTTTAAAACATCTGGGAAAATCCCCTCAGTAAGACAATTATTATAAAGTATAATTAATTTGTCAATAATAATATCGATTGTTGCCACAATTATTTTTTTGTTTAAGAAATAAAAATCCGTGCAGTGTGAATTTTTCAATCTATGCAAAACATTCCTGTTTCAGTATCACTAACAGGTAATAAAAATAAAGAGTTGCAAGGAGAGTGTACATCTTTCAAAAAATCTATGGCTACATTTTCATTTGTAGAATTAAAAGAACTTCTAATGTGTTTAGCCACTGAAGTAAAGTAATTATTGAAATCGTTTGATGTAATCGCGCTTGGACAGACTTTTTTATTTTGAAATTTATTTCTGTGATAATTTATAACTTTCCAACTATCACGAGATATATTTTCAGAACTGGAAAAAAAATTTTCATAAGCCAGTTTTTTCTTTAATGATATTGTTGATTTATAGTGCTTCTTAAATTTTTTATACTCACTATATTCCTTTGTAACATCAGCAATTATCTTGACTGTGGAAAGATTTTTTCGCATTTCTATTAATTCATCATCAAACCAAGAAATTATATATATATATACATCTATATACATCTATATAGAAATATATATATATATATATATATATATATATATATATATAGCATCTACAAAAAATTGTTTAAAATTAAATTTCCAATCGAAATTTCACCTTTTAAAGTCCAAAATATTTTTGTTTGGCTAAATATATTCCAAAAACCTGGTAAAAAAAAATAGGACCACATGCGATTTTTTCATACCTCATGACTTTTTTCCTCGATAGATACCGATTGCTTTGCAGAAAAAAAAAATTATCCTTCTTTTTTAAAATGACGTTTAATAAAAATATATAGGATTTACAGTATCTCAGATACAATTTTTCAAAATTCACCACTCGTAACATTTTTTGGCCAATTCCTCTATTTTTGAGCAAACATTGTTCTATAACTTTCTTCTACTTAATATTAAATATATGCAAACATTATATTATATTATTCCGGTAGCAGCACAGAAGACCAGCATCACAAAAATGGTGCAGGTATATTATTAACATCAGAACTGAGTAAATATGTAACCTAATTCGTACCGTTCTCATATAGAATAACATTACTCTAAATAAATACTCAACAATTTACATTTAACAAACTTTATATCTATGCCCCGACTGCAGATAGAAAATATGACGATAAAGTCGAGAAGTTGTATGATCAGATCCAAGACATCTTACAGAAACTTAATAAACACGAAATTTTATATATTATAGACGACTTTAATGCAAAAATTAGGAAAGGTCGATGATTTCAGACTGTAGGTCCTCATGATCTAAGACAACCTAACAAATCGAGGACAGAGATTGTATGAATTTTGAAAAGAAATCGATTTGATCATTGAAAACACCTGGTACAAACTATCCAAGCGACGACTATACACTTGAAAAGCCCCATTTGATGATGGTAATAACCCTGACTCTTCAAACAATTAAATAGACTATTTTCTTGTAAATGAGCGTCTCCGAAATGCCGTAAAAAAGTCCCTACATTTCCTGGGGAAAATATTGGATCTGATCATCAACCACTTGTAGCAGATATTAAACAAAGGTTTTTTCAGCGACAAAAACCAAAAACCAATGTACTTAACTTTGACGATATAAACATAAAACATAACATTAAAAAAAATTTAATAATAAAATAAAAAATATCGGAGAACAACTAGAAGATCCAGAAGAACTATGGAGTAAATTTAAAAACCAAGTTAACGAAATCTCCACAAACAATGATTATAGAAAAAACTTCAAAAAAATCAAAAAAAATAAATGGATGGCAGACGACATCTTGAAATTAACGGAGCAACGTTGACTTATACAATCTAATGCAACAGAATAAAGACACCTGCAGAGAAAAATAAAACAAGAGATTAAATTAGTAAAAAAAAAGGGATGAGAGAAAGGTGCGACGAAAAGGAGGATGTAATATCTAAACACGACTTATTTAATGTGCATAAAAACCAAAAGAAATGAGTAACATATTTAAAAAACGAGTTCTGTACTTGTTGACAATGATAACAAACTTATTGTAAATGATTACGAAATAAGAAAAGAATGGCAACTGTACAAATCAGAGTTGTTTGAAGATGACAGGAATAATATAGCCGAATTCTACCAAAACTGTACTAACGGCCCAGAATCTATGAAATGCGAGTTAGAAGACGCTTTAAGTAATGCTAAAATGAGAAAAATTTGTGGTCCAGATGATAGACTAAATAAGTTGCTGAAACTAAAAGCGATCATAACATAAAAGTAGCAGTAAGACTATTCAATTAATAACATCGGAGTGATTACCACAGATTGGTTAAAATCCATCTTTGTCGCAATACCTAAAAAACACAATGCGAGAAAATGCTCTGAATATTTATTAATAAGTCTAATGAGTCACACTCTTAAAATTTTCCTAAGAATACTTCACAACAGAGTTAGACGCAAATGTGAAGAAGATCTCGTACCCAATTTGGTTTTAGAAATGCTATGGAAACCAGGGAGGCACTTTTTGCCCTTAACATTCTATTTTGATGCTATCTAAAGCTGTATTTGTATGTTTCGTGGACATCAAAAAAGCATTCGATAAAGTACAGCATGTAAAATTAATGCAAATACTGAAAACTATCGGAATAGATGACAAGGATTTTCGTGTTATTAAAAATTTGTTCTGGAGTCAAACTTCTATCGTAAAAATTGAGAGAGAGATAACTACACCGATGAAATCTCTATACAACGAGGAGTCAGAGAATGTTGAATTTTGTCGCCAACATTGTTCAATGTCTACTCGGACCAGTTATTTAAAAAGGCACTTGAGAGACAACCGTATGAAATCAACGAGGAACTACTTAATGTGATTCGATGTGTAGACGATACAGTAATTCTGTCAGATTATATTGAAGATCTTCAAATTCTACTTGATTGCATTCTAGAGGGTGGAGAGGAAATGTGCATTAAAATAAACCTAAACAAAAAAAAAATTCGTGTTTAGTCGTGACCCTTATCCTGATGCAAAGCTTCAATTAAACGTAGTCCAAGTTGAGAAAGTTCACAAAATCACATATTTGGATACTGTGATATCGGAACAATTAGATCCAGACATATAAATAAAACGTAGACTAGCAATGACTAAAACTACTTTTATGAAAATGAAGTTATTTCTTTGCAATACTCATCTCAGTTTAGAACTAACACAAAGAATGGTAACGTGCTATGTTTGGTCCGTACTTTTGTATAGTGCAGAAGTGTAGACGCTAAAAGTATCGATCATGAACAAAATTGAAGCATTGGAAATGTGGTTTCATAAACGAATGCTGAAGGAGGCCTGTTTGAACAATTTGCTCCTCAAGTATTTAAATATCCAATTGTGTTCAAATACTGCCTAAGACAGTCTTGCTTATTTAGTAATTTTCGCCAATTTGATTCTGTTTGTCAAGTTTCAGAATATGGCTTCTGAGGTTGTCTATGTTCGTCATTGTTTTTGTTTTTATCATATTCATTTTTAACTCGAATATTGGGAATTCTGGGATTGCGGTTCCTCCACCATAATTTGTAGTCGTCAAATAATAATGTGTTCGCCATAATCAAGATGTCGTCAGCAAATCTGTGGTGGTTCAACTGTTTGCCATTATATTGCCATATTTATGTTAATAAGTTGTAGATTTAAAGATGCCTTCTAGGATTAGAGTCACTTTCCAGCGGTCGTAAGAAATAAAATTACACGATCATAAGGGTTAGGACTGTGAAGGCCCATTAGCGGTATATTGAAGTCATGTTTACCTTTTTTTTTTAATTTGCAGAGTAAAAGACCAAAAGCTGAAGCTGGATTTTGCTTGTGATATGGAATATTTACAAACTATATGGGATATGTTGGATTAGTCGTGTATATGACTTTCACACGCGTGCGGATAGCTCACGAGCAAATTTCGGCTTCAGCTCTCCGTCTATAATTATATTTTATTAGTTAGAAAAGGTATATAGGGTGACTTTTATCAATAAAAAATACAGAGTTTATGTTTCTTGTCGAACTTCGTTAATGGGGATGGGATTTGTACCTTCGTCTAGTACTGCCATAGTTGCATTTTTATATGGATAAAGTATTAATTATAGTTAAATTTTATGTTTATTTACTCTTTATGAATATAAGAAACAAGTTCAGCTTGCTTAGATGAATTGATATGTCGTAGAATGCAATTTTAGCTACCCCATGTTGGTCCGTTTAACGTTTGTTTTGTCTTGTATATTATAAAAGTCACAGATTTAAGCAAAAATCTGAATTTTAGTTTTGACAACCAAGAGATATTTTAATTTCTACTTTTTGGTTTTATTCTCAGATAACGCGTATATTCTTGTTTTGACGAAACATACTTGTTTTTACGTTCATGGCTTCTGCTGAGTTGCTTTGATGAGTCCTGCTAGAAAGAAATACGTAGAAGCGAATAAACAGAGGCACTTCATATAAAATCAAATCTTAACTATCTTTATTTATCTTTATTTGCTTTTTATGGGTATAGGAAACCACTTTTTGAAAGTTTCCTGCTTAGATGATTTGATTTATCGTGAAATGTCATCTTAGATTTCCCATGTCGGCCCTTTCTTTGTCTGATTTGTCTTGTAAATTGTAGAAGGCACAAAATAAAGCAAAAATCTAAATTTTAATTTGGTAACCAAGAAATTTTCTTATTTTTACTTTCTGATAACATAATATATGCTTAAATCGTGATGAAATACCTAAAAAAAGATAGTATTAAACGAAGTACTACAAAATTCTAGCCCTGGATCAGATGAAATTGTTTTTTAATTAATCTTTCTTTAGCTTCTAAATATCTACTCTTAGATATATTCAATTTTTTACCGCTACAATAATTCCTCGTTTAAAACCTAATAAAAGAAATCAAACCCGGAATCTTATAGACCAATATCCTTAACATCATCCTTTTGTAAATTACTAGAAAAAAATTTAATAGACGGTTACAATTCTTTTTAGAATTAAAAAATCTAATATTTAATCGTCAAAGCGGCTTTTGGAAAAATAGAAGCACAACTGACAATTTAGTGTCGCTAGAATCGGTAGTTAATGAGTAATTTGCAACTAATCGACAAGTTAGGAGTTGTCTTCTTTGACATAAATAAAGCTTATGATACTATTTGAAAATATGACGTTATTGTTAAATTACAACATTGGGGCATATATGGAAATTTTCTAGCATTTGTCAAAAATGTTCTAGATGACAGAAACTTCGAAGTTAAATCAAATCAGGAACTTTCAGAACGTTGTACACAAGAAAATGGCATACTCCAAGGATTTACACAAAGCGCAACACTCTTTTTAGTTGCAATTAACGATATCGAGAACAGTATCCGAAACCCTGTCAAAGCAATCCTATATGCATATGACCTCGTATTCTATACTTCTCATAAGAATCTTAATATGGCATCAAACATTATTCAACTTTCTATTGATTCCCTACAATAATGGTCTAAAACAACAGGACTGAAGTTTTCTACGGTTAAAACCAAAGTAATGTGCTTTTCTCAAAAACATCAGATTGTTGCAAATCGTCCAAAATTAACACTGTATGATCGAGTTTTAGAAAACGTTAAGGAACTTAACTACAAAACATACATATTCTTAAAGTACTATCAAATCATAACTGGGCTACACATACAACACAGCCACTAAATATTTACAAATCCTTAATCAGCAGTAAATTAGATTATGGATCAATTGTATATAATTCACTCTAGGCTAGAGTAACTATTGGCTCTAGGAGCCTACCGAACCAGTCCAGTTGAAAGTCTTTATATCGAAGAAAATGAATCTCCATGTTATATTAGAAGATTACGTCTCAGTTTACAATACGCAAGCAATCTATCACCTAATCTAATTCTAATTCCAATCAAAATCCTAATCTTCGACCATCAGTTAGCAAAAGAATTAGTAACTTCACATTTTCGGGTATTATGCATACCAATATTGATTATACTCTCCCTTGAACTATACAAAGTCCATATTGTAACACAGATCTGTCAACTTATACTAACGACAATATCCCTTTAACATTTCTTTTTCCATACTTCTACAATATTAAAAATAAATATTCATTTTGTCAATTAGTTTACACCGATGCATCAAAAACACCCAAATTGTAAACAGTAGGATCTTCCATTGTCACAGAGGATTCTGTGCTTAAGTTTCCACTACCTAAGGACTACTGAATATATTCTGCTGAAATTTTTACGATATCCAAGGCAGTACAACAAACTCTTAATCGACTTGACATGACATGACATGACGTGACATGACATGACAGTAATATTCACACATTCCTTAAGTGCAACCCAGGGAATTCAGAAAATATATTCGAATCATCCGATTCTAGAACAGATTAAAAAGATCTTGTGACTCTACAAAAGGATCATAAACAACTACATATTGTGTGGATACCATCTCATGTGGGGATACCAGGAAATGGGATAGCTGATCAAATGGCCACAGAAGCTTGTAAAATGGAGAGATCCGATGATAGAACTAACCAAATTCCTTACCCAAATATGAAAAATGCATCAATGAGTACACAAAAAACTTATGGTTACGAAAAACGAAGGGACCAGGTTGTACTACATTGTATCCGAATATGATATACCAGACTGACGCACGAACACCTACTAAGAAAGGAACCTCCTAGAATATGCTACGCCTGAGACACCAATATAACTGTAGGCCACGTTGTTATAGACTGCACATTATATCAAATGGAAGACAAGCTACTGGACTACCAACTGATATAAAATTGTGACGAAATCATTAGGTTTTTAAAGAAAACGAAATTATATAATCAAATATATAAGTGATACTTCAAGAAAAATTATTATCTAAATTATAATCAACTTTGCAAAATCTTTTTAATTTATATTTTATATTAATCAATATAATATATTATAGTCTATATTCTACCCGCTAACCTAACCTTTCAAGATGGGATTTCAGTTTTTCTGCTTATTATACTGTCATAAAAATTAAAATCTTATTATATTATTTAAATAATTTGTATTTTTTAATTTAGCAAAAAGCTGCAGTGTTAAACCATAAACTAAAACATGTTAGACTACAACAGTAAAGCCAGTTGCAACATTCTCATACCACACCCAAAATAATCAAAACTGTAATGTTCCCTCTCTCGTAAAGTAATAAAAGTCCACGGTCATAAAAGTCCGCTGTGAAAATTGCAAAAGATACAAAATTAAACACTTTGTCGGAAAATTTGTATTTAATTCATTCCTTTATTTTAGTGTCCTACTACTGACCCAATTTTACACCAGATGTATTGATTAATTAGTCCCGGCAATCTGGATTGCAAAGCTAAATTCTGAGCTTGATGTATACCGTGGGAAAAATGCACTCTGCAGTATGTGGTCGTATGTAGTGAGCCTTAGGGATTTTCGGTAATTCCCTTCCTTATTTTATCCTTTTCTATTGTGCTATTTTAGTGTTTCAGTTTTACAAATGGATCTTATCTTTATAACAAATAGATATTTCCACATATCTTGTAAAATCTAAACGTTTATTATAAATTAATATTGTAAAATTGTTTCAAAACTATTTAAAAGCAACAGAGGACTGCGCCAGGAAGATGTGCATAGAACGAGGAATTGGACAACTTAAGGCAGAGGAACCGTTTCGAAGTATCGATATTGAAGCACGAGTAAAACCTGAGATAAAAAAATTGAAAGGATGTGAAATTTTTGTGAAAGTTTCAAAATTAAAATTCTTGATTTCACATTAATATATATGTATATAAATATATATATATATGAAACCTATAATATAATATAAATAAATATATAAATAAATAATATAAACATATAATATAATCTCCAAAATCCACTTCCAGTGTAACGTTTGCAGCAAAACCTATTTTAGTTTCTTTTTGCTCTCAAATCAAGTTTTCGTTGACGCAGATCCTACAGCACTTGCAGTAAAAGCAAAATCGATTTTTGCTGATTCATTAAAAAATAAACTTCGTCTCCTACCGAAGCACTCAGTAATTAAGGAGCAGGTAACGTTTAATTTTATGAATGGCAGAAAAATCAGATCGATAAAGTGATCTCGTCAGAGCATGTTTAGATAACGGCGTTCGATTTGAATATTTCCCGCATACTTCGCACATCTTCAAAGGTAAATCACCGAGAATGTAACGTCACGACCAACGTAAGCGTGAACGAGAAAAAAATAATACACGGAGAATTTAAAAGTCAAATGTTGACGAAATGCCTTGACAAGCGGAAATCTAATGATGCCAAGAAGTTTTGTGCAAATATTCGTAAGTGGATTTTATAAAAGAAACTCTTTAAAAAGTTTTTTCACTGTCTGGTGGAGTTGGCTTGTATAAAGGGGAAGCAATGAACCACATATACATTTGTAGATTTTTTTTATATTTTTAAGCACACACATATACTCTGCATAATAAGCATGTGACAGAATTAAAGAATATATAAGAAGACTTAAAATATTTGAAAATCCTAACTATTAAATATTACTTTTATCAAATGAAAGGCAGATATTGATCACAATTTATTAATTAAATCTTGCCCAAGTACTTTTAGTCCTAGAGTATCTTCAAGGGCATCTGAAATAAGCCCAGAAACGTTTTTTCAACTAAAGAAAATTAATTAACTTCGATAAAAAACTCAAAGTTGATGGTTGATAAAAGTTTTTTATGTAATATAACGTTTTAGACTTACTTACAAATTTGGCCTATCCAACAATTTTTGAGAATGTCATAAACATTGTACATTCACTTCACTTTGTCTTTTTGGCTTGCATACAAGTGCATTCGCCAGAAATACATTAACACTAGACGACATGTCACATATGTGACATGTGACATATGACAACTTGGATGGGCAGTCACAATCATGGTGATGTAATCTACACATTTCAAAATTCTATGAAACTGAGTATTGACCAAAGGTCCAACTGACACTACTATAGGAAATCAACTGATGAAATATGAAATTATATAGATTACTTTAAGTAGATTGCATAATACAGATCTCACACTCAAACCTGTCTGTAATAATTAGGGTGTTAGTTTGAGAGAGACGCTCAATTAACGGATTTAGTAAAAAAAGTTGCAACGAATAAATACTTCAGTGAAGTTGATAAAGTTATCAATGATGATATTTCTTCTAGAATTTATTCAAAACCAACAACAACCACAAGCACAAATTTTTGCTCTTTACCTCTTTTTCAGCTAGTTCACAGACTTTATTTTTTAAACATCAAAATTACAGCAGCAGTAATTTTTGGCATCGCAAATCCTCAAATTTTACTTCCACATTTACCAGACTTTACATAACAGATTTTACCAATGTTGGACATGGACTTTATTTTACTTAATTTTTCTTCTTATAATACTATCTTCTTTTTTAAATCGCAATAAATAAAAACTGTAGTATAAAAACTTTAAAGTCAATATTAAATAAAAACTTCTTAGTAGCATATTTCTGTTTAAGCTTCAATGCCTCCTTGTACGAGATGTCCTAAATTGTAAAAATAAAAAGCGGAAATTGCACCAATAATAAAGAAAGCAGCAAAGCGAGTCTGTGAAGTTACAAACACTATATTGGACCGAAGCGGATTGAAAATGATAAAGTTTTTCAAGGTTTCCTCTTTACTTGCCTATATAGCAGAGAGTATAAGTTTTTGTCTGTTTCCGTTACAACCGAGTGAGCCTGTACATATACACTGTTAATAGTGTTGTTATAAAAGAAAAATGTGTCGAGAAGTGAACTTGTTGTCTAAGGAATCTCTATTTTACTTTATAAAAATATATTTGGATCGAAATTTTCAATGGTTTTAGTGACATGTTTAAGTTAAATATTGTTTCATATAGAAATAAACCTCAATTGATTATAATAAGATTTATATTCCTATTCTTATTATAATCAATTGATTATAATAATAATAAAAATAATAATAACAAGATTGAAATATTGCGTAGGGACATTGGTCAAATGACAGAATATATACGAGGAACAACAAGTAGAAAAATCATTAAAAGAGCTGATCAAATAAAGCTAAGCACTGCAAGACACTCGCAATATGATCCAGTAAACATCACAGCCCATCAGTGCCTGGATACATTAAAAGAAAAACTCTCCATTTATTCAGGACGACTAAGGAGGTACAAGGTTAGTAACAGCCGGAAATGTGACAATGCGCTTTTTGAGCATCATGCCGAGAAGGCGTTCTGTCGGAAACTTAATTCCACTGTCGAAAGTGCCAATAAATCATACCCAAGCCAAGAAGACATTCAGGAGTTTTGGAGAAATCAACTTTCCACACCAGCTGCTCTTAACACCAATGCTGGATGGATAGAAGATACGACGGACAGCTGTCAACACTACCGCACAACTGTTTATGAACCCTTCACAACAGAAGAAGTCTCTAATATCATCAAAGAGCTTCATAACTGGAAATCTCCTGGACCAGACGGAGTTCAAAACTTCTGGCTTGAGAAGTTCTGGAGTGCTCATGAGTGCCTGTGAACATTAATTAATCGTGTTATTTCTAATCCGCAGGAAATACCAACATTCCTAACTCAGGGGACAACTTATTTAATACCAAAGGATCAAAATAATACCCAAGATCCAGCCAAGTACCGCCCAATTACGTGTCTTCCAACTCTGTATAAATTGGTAACATCCTGTGTAGCTTAGCGTATCTACCAACACTGCGCTCTAAACAATATCATAGAACCTCAACAGAAAGGATGCACTAAGGGCTCCATGGGCTGCAAAGAACAACTTATTATCGACTCTATTACTATTGACTTATTATCGAGTCATTTCTAACCAGGCATGCCTGCCGCATGAATAGCTGGTAGATATATTAAGAATATATAAAGTCGATCATAATATAGTGACCTTTTTAAGACATATAATGACAGATTGGAAGACTAAAATTCACCTCCAAATAGCTGGTGAAAACAATATCGAAACGGAAAATATCACAATTAACCGCGGCCTATTTCAAGGAGACTCGCTGAGTCCCTTGTGGTTCTGTTTAATTGTTTAAATTCAAAATATTAACAATATTCCTAATCCGATAAAACTTACTATCGTAGAGTATTTGTTATTATTGCTGTTAATAACATAGTAATTAAACACTTATGGGAATGACTTTGTCCAGCAGCGGATGCAAATATACTGAAGAAGAATAATCACTCAGAATCACTAGTATCACTTTCACGATCATCTAAAGGCACATTTTCTCCTTCGCTTCAGGAAGAGTATCCAGCTGGATTGGGATTGGTAGGTAGCAACATTTGCAATGTTTCAGATAAGAAACTACTTTTCTTTCTTTTTTTTTTATTTGCCTCCTACAACTCATCAAAGTTGCAGCTTTTTCTTGAAAATTTCCGTGTGAAATCTTGGCGATAAGACCGGAAGTGTTTGTTTCGCGCTTCTGCGGCTTCTTCAGCCAGCTGCCCAATTGGCAATAATGCATTTTTTATATTTATTGCACCATGCATGAGTATTTTGTGCAATGTGGGCGTCATGGGGTGCCATGGATAGAGATCATTATATAAACGAGTAGTTTCTTTTGCGTAATTATCTTATTTATCATGGTCAATCATGATAAATACGATTTATTTACCAAACCGCGCGCCGTTTTTATTTGAAATAAAAATAGATCTTCTGTTGATTAGTTTTCAATACAGTCCTTTAAATGGTTTTATATGGATCAAATAAAAATTGTACTTACAGTTTTTCTCTTTTGTAATTGGAAAACACTTAAATTTCACTCTTATTACAAACTTGTATTTAAATTTTTGGCATAAACCAACAAAAAACACGTTTTATTCGGAGCTGAAATTTATCAACACTTTTCTGATGAGTACCTTTTTCAAATCATCTGTTTATTTCATTATTTTTCACCATGCTTTGAATATTGAGAGAATTTATTACGATCTTTAGTTTATTATAGTCGACCATTTACCTACGTCAAAACTTTTATACTTAATTTAAAACGGTTTCAAATAACTTAAATAGATTGTATTTTTAGAATGTATAATAATAAAAAAAAGCCTGTATTTTCACGTTTTCTTTGTAAATAAGCAGTTTTATATCCACTCAGTATAATAGTCTTCATATCGTACTGCTCCTTTTTGCGTTTAGGTCTGAAAAATTCCCCGTTCCCAAATCCAAGGTATTATCGAAATCCCTATGTATTTTATGCGTACAGATCCAGAGAAGAAAATAGAAACAAAATTCCACAATGCCATCCTTAAACCTAAGATCTTTTAAAACCGTTTTATTATCTTAACTTTTTTGTATTTACTTTTCCTACTGAATGAATCTCTTTATGATTACTTAGGGACGTGATCTCGTTATCATCTCTTAGTAATATTTCTGAGTTTTCCTCATTTAATTCTGGAATACGTTGAATGAGTGAGTCGCTTCTTACTCTATTAAATTCAATTTATGGTTAATACAGCCATAAAATGTAAGTAAGTTGCTGTACATTTTTCTTAATAGGGTTTATATTATCTTCAGCGTTGCGTTTTGTTCTTGAACATATTAAGGATTTTACTTCAAGCGATTCGTGCACTGTATATAAATTATGTTTTGTGATGGTTTTGTTTTTAAAGTTTAGGAAAATTTTAACACAATAAAAGGCACTTGACAGTTTAAGTGAAGAAAGCTAAAGTTACAATTTAAATAAACTGCCGGTTTGACGTGATGATGCTACCATAGATTATTATTAAATTTAAATAGAGGTTATATAATAATATCTAATTTAAAAGGTTTTTTAGCCCATTAATTAAATTGAATTTATATTTATATTGAACCCATTAGTAATTTATATTAAAACATGTACATCCATATGTGACCACTGGTCTAATTACTGTTTTGTAGATTCTAAGCTTAGACTCACGATTCAGTAAATTACTTTTCATTAAGTCTTTGTATGTATAAAACCACTTATTACCGCTAAGAATCCGTGCTTGTACTTCTTGACTGATGTGATTGTTGTCATTTATTATTGAGCCTAGGTAGGGAAAGTGTAGGTATGGTTGTCTACCTGTAGATTCTCATGTTGATTCGATTTTGTGCACTCCATATATTTTGTTTTGCTTTCATATATATATATATAAATATATATATATATATATATATATATATATAATTATTGTGATATTTCAAGTCTTGGTGCGCCAAGCAATTAATTAGCTAATTGATTAATTAATTAATTAAAATTATTGAATGATATGATTATGACTCTATCACACTTTTAATTCTCTTATCTCAGGTTAAATTCGTGCTTCAATATCTATGCTATTACATGTGAAAGGTAAGGTCTAAAGAATACCGGAATAATAAAAAACACATATGAAATAACACTATATATTGAAATAAAAATAATGAAATAATTCACACTCAAATGTTTTCAATAAACAAACTCTCATATAATGTTCTCAAATTTTGTTTCTACGTACGTGAACCTTCAAAATTAATGGTACAAACAATATTAGTTGAAATCTCAAAATCCAAATATTATTCTAAATCTCCTAATCAAAATATTTATACCCTTCTAAATTAAGTGTAAAAATTGTGTTATCAATGAAAGAAAAACTGCAGAAAACAAAACTATCTCTCTCTGATGATGAGTCCCAAATCCTTGTATTTGTAGACTATATTATTTACTCGTGGCCGCTCCCTAGGTAATCAGCAATCTTACAACAAATTATTGCAAGTAATCGTCCTTAATGATCTCCTTCAAATGCACGAATCGTTCGAATTATGCTAGCTTCTTCTTCTCTCAATAAACTGAATCTCTCGTTGGCCTGAGTGAAAAAATGACTCTTGGAATATCTTTTCTTTACGATAAACTAAATCTCTCGTTGGCCTGAACAGTTACTCTTGGATATAAGTAGAAAAATATGACTTACAATATTTTACTGGATCAGCTTCTGTCAGATACACTAACTACACGAAAAACTCACAAACATTTACTGCTACTGCTTCCTACCTCTGGAAACTACCCGAGAACAACGGCCGTTCCCTTGCACCCTTGGAAACCAACTGATTATCTTTTCTCTCTCAAAATCTAGCTAAACTTTCATTCCTACATACCTATCCCACCTTTTTCAATATCCGCCAATCAAAGCTCGTCACAATTCCCCCCCATTTTTTCATTTCGATAACAAACAAATTCTTACCTATAATTATAAAATTTGCTAAAACTTATTTACAAATAATATTTTTCTATAATTCTTAAAAACTAACAAAAACCTCTTTCTGAAATCTATTCTATTGTCCTTTAATCACTGCATTAATGTATTTGAAAACCCGTTCAATGTCTTTGGATTTCACTTAAAATTATGCGGTCACTCAAGTATAGTATAACAAAGAAAAATAATTTATGCATAGCTTACATTTTGTTTAGTACAGCAATCCAAAAATTTAAAAGACTTCCTTCTTCGAAATGTTTGTTGGTTTATTATCCTACTTATCTAAACTATTTTAATGTTTTTTGAACTTTGAAATATTTTAAATAACCAATATTTTTCTCGATTTTATATATCATAACAATATATATATATATATATATATATATATATATATATATATATATTATTAATATATATATATACTAATGTTCGCAAAGATTTCCGCGGTTAGTACAATAAAACCTAGAGCTAAGATTAATATTATTACTAAAATTAATATCACAAACTCACCAGTCTTCCGTGTTGAACCGCGTTGATGTCCATTTTGCCTGGACGGCAAAATGGACATCGAAGATATGAATATGAAGAATGGGACCTCAATATGAATATGGGGCCTCTGTCAAAGACAGAGTATCTTAAAATAGGAGATGACAAAGAAAATCCAGAGTTAGAAATTAGAAACACAAAAACATGCAATGAATATAAGTATCTCGGATCTATAATATCTAAAAAAGGCACTACCAAAAGAGACATCGAAAACAGAACGCAACAGGGAAAAAAAGCGGTTAACATTCTAAACTCTTCACAAGGAATCTACGTTCCTGTAATTGGCTGTATACCATATATTAAAATTTTTTATTAAAAACCTTTGTAAAAGGTATATATTTAAATATAAATAATATTTAAATATAATTAAATAAAAGGTATATATTTAAATATATATACCTTTTACAAAGGTTTTTAATAAAATATTCTAAACTCTCTACAATGGTCTAAAGATATTAGACAAGAAACAAAATTGACAATCTATCGAACCTTTTGTAGAGCCTATTATGATTTATCTAGCAGAAGTTTGGCTGATCACGAAAAAAGATAGAAAAAGAATAGAAGTAGTAGAAATGGATTTTCTAAGGTGTATCCAAAAAAGATCATATCAATAATAGATATTAGAAGGAGGACAAATACTGTACATTCCAGTGTAGACAGAATTGAAACGAGACTACTAGTGTGGTATGGTCACGTGAAGCGAATGAATGAAGATAGATGGCCAAAGAAAGCTTTAAATTACATACCACAAAAAAGAAGAAGAAGGAGAAGGCCTTCAGTTGCCTGGGAAGAAAATGTACGACACCTAATGAGTAATAGAGCCATCAAAGCAAACGAATGGATGGACACAGAGAACGATGGCGGTCGAAATGCGAGAGGCGGCAGAGGCCGCTCTAATTCATGTATACAGTCAACCAAGATAATAACTGATATGTATAATTTTTTATGATTTCGTAATCTATTGTTAATTTGACTTTACTTATTACCTAATTGGTCTCATGGTGATTTTGTTTCAATTACTTAGTAAACAATGTTTTGATCATTTTTTGTGAATTTATAGTGATTAGGTATGTTTTGTAAATTTCAGGGAGCAGATTGTAGATTATGCTTTGTAAATACTAAAAATTTCGTTAACAAACCGTTTTCTTTGCAATATTTAATTATTATTTAAACAAAAGTCTGAGCTCTATCTCTTTTATGATAGGTATGCCCTAATGGTGTGAGTAACTGTTTATTTTTGTATAAATTAGTGATTATTGTATTAAGAGTATAATTGTCTTGTATCTAACATGTGAGATTCGGTATATGGATCATTAGTAGTGTCTCTCGAAGATCTATTGTAAATAATTTTTAATATTTTTCTCTGGATAATGTGTTATATATGGTATATATTTTCGATCGTTTTATGGGGTTATAATTTCACTCATTTTATTTGTTATCACTTGGTTTTTAATGTTTGTGTTCTGTTTAATTTATATTAGAAATCTCCGATGAGTAATTTTAGAAGTTCCCACACGGGAATTTGGTAGCGATGGAAAATCAAAGAATAATACTGAGAGGAAGTCGCCTATTGATATGATGATTATAATGCCAAGAAACAAAACATATGTTTTTAATATGTGTTTTTCCATTATAATGGTAATGGTTCGTAAAACATTGTAAAAAAATCATATACATAAAACACTTCATTACAACACATATATGTATAAAATCGCTATTGTTTTGAACCGTGAATATTATCAAACCAAACGAAGCATTTGATCTAATAAAATAGGGAGGCCTGTATTTATTACGAAAGAATACATTACAATTTCCATGATCGGCCTTTATTATACTCCAAAAAGCCCGTACAAATAGATCGAGACAACGGTGGAGATAACCGTACACACGGAGGGCAAAGCTGGATATCATCGACCATGTTTAACTTGTATCTACGAAATAATTGTGCGGGTAATTCGGTTGAAGATAAGTCCGAATCCAATGGCGTTCAGGTAACAATGCTATGCGGATAGTATTGTTATTATAGCACTGTTGCCGATTGTTAACTAAAATGGGCGAAGAGAAATGTTCTTAACATCAGCATTGCGGGGAAATTAAGGTTTAAATGTTTATAATTAAATTGTCTAGGATTGAGATATAGGTTTCCTTTCTAAAGGATATGTGAGTAACACACAACTTCGCTTGCGTCGTCTATGGACTAAGAGAGTGGATGTACCTACTGTTTATTGATATTTTTAAGTCCAGAAAAAGAAGTAGGTATTACAAATGACGTCAAAATATAAATATATTTACTATTACATTTATGCGTTACAATGTAGTTTGCATTTATGTATTTAGAGGTATAGTATCAACAATAGCTGTATCCACAATTTTTAGAAATTGACATTTTGATAGAAACAGTTTGTGATTAAATTTAGGTTGGTCCAAAGGTATTTTGACTAAAAAAATTTGAACAAACTTGGTTACGTTCAAATAAACTTTGGCAACTTCCAAGGACACACCCGAAAATAGATTTATTTCCCCTGTATTACTGCAACCAAACCCAAAAGCTACCTTATTGTCATTAAAAAAACAAAGGAAAGCGAGGACTACTGAAATTTTAACTGATACACCAATTTATAAAAGACTAGGAAACAGCAGAGAGAATATCAAGGCAAAGTAGAGTGAAATTTTTGCATGATACAGTACACTACTATCAAGCATTCGACTGGTATTAGCTAAACTAAAAAATTCCAGGACTGGCTTTGGAAAAACTAATTTAGGGATTCGTATTAAATATTACACCCTGTATAATATTTTTTAAAATGCAATAAGTGATTTTCAAACTACATAAATACCCAATAAAAACGACATACGCGACAATGTTGTCGCACTTTTTATTAAATTTTTTAGTGAACGATCAAATCTCACCAAAAATAGAACAACCATAATGAAGTATCAAATTATAAGGTATTAATTTATACAAATGTTATAAATTTCAAACATTTTAATTAAAATGAGTTCCTACAACATAATCTAATACGTAGAAAATTAACATCTTTACTGTCACTTTGTATTATCTCTACGATAGAATCAATTGTTTTTCAATTTTAAATTTTTACTCATAGATCGTATTGGAGCATTATTTTCGATAAATAATAAATTAAATTGATTAAAAAGTCAAACCTTTTGTATGTGTTAGTTTTTGTTGATTGTAAATGATTAAAATTTTATGTCAAATAATAATACACTGCATCAACTGTACTAAATAAAAATAAATCTAAAAAAGTTTAAAATGAAGGTTGGCGTTGACCGTTTGACGTTTCTTGATATTTTATAAGCATTGTCATTATTGTCATTATCAATTGTTATTTATGTGTACAAGAATACATATTTCTTCTGTCATATCTACGTTAAGTACATTGTGTTAGTTTTGGTAGAGCTTTTGTTACTTTCGTTCAAAATGCCACATCAGTTTTCGACCACAGAATATGCAGATATAAAATTTGTTTATGGATTCTGTAATGAGAATGGTAGGGCTGCTAGTGGAACAACAGAGCGACATCTGGATGAACTGCAGGAAGATGACACTATGGACGCCGTTACTATGAACCCTACAATAAGCACTAGACAAGTAAGTCGAGAACTCAATGTTACTCAATCAAAAGTAAGTAGAGTCTTACAAAAAAATAATCTATACCCATATCTACTAACTAACCTATACCATATCTAACAGGACACTATTTACAGATGAAGCCCAATTTACCAGAGGCGGGATAAATAATTCACGAAATTCACATGTGTGGGCAGAAGAAAATCCCCATGCTATTCGAGAACGTCGTTCTCAGTTAAGGTTTTCGGTTAACTTGTGGATTGGTGTCATAAATAACCAATTAGTAGGTCCTCACTTTTTTGATGGTCCTTTAACAGGGCAGGTCTATTTGAACTTTCTACAAAATATTTTGCCGAATTTGCTTGCCAACGCGAACGTTGCTATCCGAGGGATGTATTTTCAGCATGATGGGGCACCCCGACACTTTTTACTGGCAGTGAGACAACATCTCAATAATGTTTATGGCAACAGGTGGATAGGACGTGCAGGTCTTATTTCGTGGCCTTCAAGATCCGCTGATTTCAATCCCGTTGATTACCATATTTGAGGACGATTGAAGCAACTAGTTTACGCAGTGAATATTAATAACCAACAACAATTAATTGACAGAATTATACATTGTTATAATACTATTAGAAAACGATCCCCAGAGTATCCGTAATTCAATACGTCAATTAACAATTCGGCAACAAAAATGTGTACAGGCTGCAGGGTTGCATTTCGAAAATCTATTTGAATTATTTTTATTTTGTTACCATTATTGTATCTTTTCCAGTTCTAATTTATGGGTTTGTCATAATTATGTACATATTTTTAGTTTTTTTTTTTAACTTGTTCTTCGTTATTGTTAGTAGTTACTTTTTTTTGTTGTGCAGTGACTCAGTTTATCATTTCAATTAAAATGTTTAAAATTTATACCATTTGTTTAAATTAATTACCTTATAATTTGATACTTCATTATGGTTGTTCAATTTTTGGTACGATTTGATCGTTCACTAAAAATTTAATAAAAGTGCGACAACATTGTCGCATATGTCGTTTTCATTGGCTATTTATGTAGTTTGAAATCACTTATTGTATTTTAAAATATATATATATATAAATATATATATATATATATATATATATATATATATATATATATATATATAATTCTTTGGAGGGTAACTTTCGGGAAAGCGTCAAAACAAGGATCAGCTAGAGATGGTATAAGCCAGTTTGGTGTAGAACTTTATTCTAAATGTGAAATTTTCACACAAAAATTCACCGAAAATTTCACATTTAGAATAAAGTTCTACACCAAACTGGCTTATACCATCTCTAGCTGATCCTTGTTTTGACGCTTTCCCGAAAGTTACCCTCCAAAGAATTGTATTCTTAGCGTCGTTATACAAACTCTATATATATATATATATATATACAGGGTGTAATATTTAATACGAATCCTAAATTAATTTTTCCAAAGCAATTCCTGGAATTTTTTAGTTTAGCTAATACCAGTCGAATGCTTGATAGTAGTGTACTGTATCATGCAAAAATTAAAAAAATCAAATGAGCCGTATAAACACTACAGTAAAATGAAATAAATGGTCAATTACACAAATCACCCTGTTAATCAATAAAGAACAGGAGTTGACATTTTTTAGTGGCCACATGATATGCTCCCTGAGGGACTCTACTACATATGGTAGAAGTATGTAAAGTTCCTCATGACTCACCCTGTATATATTTGTTCTTTTCTTTTCATTAATTGTTGTACTGATGTCTTAACTTTAAATTTATCTATTTTAGTCTATTCGATTGCAAAAACTTTTAACTGCGCCGAATGAGATTGAAAGATAATGCAAGTAGCTGTATGGCAAACTGCCAAAGCCATTAAAAAAAGTCATTCTACAGAGGTTTACTTATAAAAACAAATCAACATCAACTTAACTTGTGTGTAATTTTGTTAAAAATCACACCAAAAAAACTTTAGAGTTAACAGACACGCCTATGTTCTACCAATGAAACATATATATGTTAAACGAATGGTGGGTTGCCTATCAATTAGGCACATGGTCGTACTACTATAAAATACAACTATATTTAATTTCAATGTAAAATTTGGCTTCATTTACCCAATAGAATTTTTTGAACTTCTAATGGGACGTATTGTCCCAAGGGGGTCGAAAAGATTACGTCGTAAACCTTTTTCGTAAAGATAGTATCTCCAAAGTTCTAGTTTTTAGTGTTAATACCTTCCAACATCAAATCTCTTTCATCATTTTATGTATCATGTATATAAATGAAAAGTTTAGTCTAATACTTTTACTTCAAACTTGAAACTGTGTTTGTAAAAGCTCCGTTTTGAAATTTAAAAAGTACGTGGCTATTTGTTATACTTTCCATATCAAACATGCTTTATAACCACTAGTTTTCTATATGGAAAATCCTCACCATATCTAAACTCTGAATCTCACTACATTCTTCGCTTCGCTTCTTCTGTATTCATAAATGCGCTTTTAAATTTTCGCTGTTTTATTGAATGCAAATGAATAAAACATAAAACGAACAGTTTTAAAGTGCGTTGGAAAAATTTTATATTACGCAAAGTTCTAAAAGAATATATATTTAGTGTAAGCCTTGCTTCGATAATAATATACTTACTTTGTTCTGAAAATGTCTGCTACTTTTATTTTATTGAGCTCCATTTACACTCATGTAATTGTCTTTCGTTCTTTTGTTTGTATAGAAAACGTACGTCGTGAATTAAAAAAAACTTTATGTTTTTTTTATAATCATTTAATAGCCATTACAAATTTGGTGGGTTTAATTTTTTTTCTAGTTTATTAGGCGATGGTCTCCAATAAACGCCGTACGCCGCGCATAGCGTTACGCCATATGTCGCATACAGCATTTGTCGGTCGTCCACTCCACGTAATCACTATAGAACGTTCTTCTTCTTCTTTCAGTGCCCTGTCCGATTATCGAACGTTGGCGATCATATTGGCAATAATAACCTTATTCACGGCGGCTCTAAATAAATTAAAGGTGGTTTCTTGATACCATTCTCGGAGATTTCGTAGCCAGGATGTTCTTCGTCGGCCTGGGCCTCTCCTTCCGTCGATCTTACCGTGTATTATGAGGTGTAGAAGGTTATACTTCTCTGGATGTCTCATTACATGAAAGAAATAGAACGTTACGCAGAACTTTCCCGTCGATATCAGTCGAGTGCGATTTCTTAACCTGTTTTATTCAAAAATAGATAATAAAACAGTATTAGTCTTCTTTTACTCAAATAGGAATAAGGATGACTATTACTTAATACAGATGTCACAAAAGAAAAAGAGATGAAGAAGAACAGAGAACAGAGATATATTCGTCAAGGATAACTCTGGTTTAGTATATGGCCCAAATACCACTAGCACTTGACTCGGACAGGGACCATAAAGTCCAGGGCTGTTGAACCCATATACCTACTTAATACACAATGTTTTGCCAAAAAATGTTAAAGTTGTACAGTATGCTTACGATTTTGTACAACTTATGGTGACGGTCAACATATGTAACGGGATGGAATAATCATATCTTCTCAATTACGTCAATCTGTTACAAAAGTGTATGCCTTCAACACCGATAAACCAGAACAAGAGGTGGAATATTTCTATAAGTTGTTGATATACTCACTTAAAGAATTTAAAAAGAAGATTAAACTATGATTGTGGGTGACTTAAATGCGAAAATTGGTAAATTGAAAAGCGGTGAATTCATTGGTGATTTTGGTTTTCGGAAGAGAAATAAAAGGTGAGAAAAATGTTGCCTTCTGCACATACGATGACGTCAATATAACAATTGGGGTCATCAGAAAGAGAGAGAGAATATATTATGTTTAATCTAGAACTCGCTGGTTTCTTCCTATCGAATAGACTATATAAATTCTATTTAAAAAAAAAGAAGTAAAATCAAACATACATATACATAAACAAATATACAATTATAACTAAACAAGAATATCTGGATGCAGGATGTCAATGAATAGGTTTTAAAAACACATTAACAACAAAGAAATTTGATCTCAAAAAAAGAATTTTCGATTGCTGTAGTTGAGTATGATTAGAAATGCCTAATAAATTAATATTAGATGTTAAAGAGTAAAAAGTATGTACACATATAATAATATAATTAATCCGTGGTAACTTTCTCAACTTGGACTTCGTTTAATTGAAGCTTTGCATCGGGATGTGGGTCACGATTAAACACTGAAAATTTGGTTTTGTTTGAGTTTATTGTAATGCTCATTTCCTCTTCTACCTCGTGAATACAATCAAGCAGAATTTGAAGACCTTAAATATTATCTGATAGAATTACTGTATCGTCTGCATATCTAATCTCATTAAGTAGTTCCCCGTTGATTTTTATTCTATATGGTTGTAAACAATGAACAATGTTGGCGACAAAATGCAACCTTGTCTGGCTCCTCGTTGTATGGAGATTTCATTAGTGTAGTTATCTTTAATTTTTACGATAGCAGTTTGATTCCAGTACAAATTTCTAATGACACGAATATCCTTGTCATCTATTCCAGTATTTTTCAGTATTGGCATTAATTTTACATGCTGTACTTTATCGAATGCCTTTTCGAAGTCCACGAAACATGCAAATATATCTTTTTACTCCTCCCTGGTTCCCATAGCATTTCTAAAACCAAATTAGGTACTTTCAATATCTTCTTCGCATTTGCGTCTAATTCTATTGTGAAGTATTCTGAGAAAATTTTTAAGAGTGTGGCTCAATAGGCTAATTAATCGATATTCTGAGCATTTTCTCGCATTGTGTTTTTTAGGTATTGCGACAAAGATGGATTTGAGCCAATCTGTGGGAGTCACTCCGGTGTTATTATTCTTACTACTACTTTTATGTAATGTATTAGTTTCAGCAACTCGGTGTATCATCTGGACCACAAGCTTTTCTAATTTTAGCATTATTTATAGCTTGTATGCAACAATAGTGATCCTAATACAATAAAATAAGTCGTCAATTAATAATAAATCAATAAAATTATTAATGCAACCAAGTCAATAATAATTACCGATAAAGAAAAAGATCACAATGCAAAATAAAATACAGCACAATAGAATGAATTCTCAACAAATGTAAAATGTTCTTAATAAAGTTCAAAGGTTTAAAATCGCGACAGAATATGTAATAATTGGGCACCAAGTAAACGTACTGGGTCCATGCAGCAACAAAATTATGGTGTATACAATATATGGTGTTTATGTACTTTACCTTTTGTCACAACTATATAAAACCTTCACAAGAATAATAAACAACCGACTAACCTATAAACTTGATAACTACTAACCAGTGGAACAGGCCGGATTCAGGAAAGGATACAGCACAATCGACCATCTACATGCGCTTAAAATCTTAATTGAGAAAACCAATGAATACAAGCTTCCGCTGTACTTAGCATTCGTAGATTATGAAAAGGCTTTCGACAGCATTGAACACTGGGCGGTTGAAGAAGCTCTGGTCAATAGTAGAATAGATTCAAGATACCGACAATTGATACATGATATTTACCAAAACACAACCATGACCGTAATTCTGAACGACAAATTAATAACGGATAATATAAAAGTTAAACGAGGAGTCCGACAAGGCGATATAATTTCACCTAAACTGTTTACCTTGACCCTCGAAGACATAATAAAATCAACAGATTGGGAAAACAGAGGAATATGTATTAACGGAAAATACCTTAGTCACCTTAGATATGCAGATGATATACTTCTGATCTCCTCGGACGACAAGAACTGGAATTAATGCTGAATGAACTTCATGAAAAATCACTGCAAAAAGGCCTAAAAATTAACTTCAACAAAATAAAAGTAATGACAAACACGGAAGACCAAGAAGCAATAAAAATACAAACACAAAAAATAGAACAGGTAAATGAGTATATCTATCTAGGACAAGCAATCAGAGCTAACAGAGAAAATCAAACAGCCGAAATATCGAGACGAGTAAGAATGGGATGGGCAGCGTTCGGCAAACTTTCTTACATCCTAAAAAATCAACAATCCCTCTATACTTACGAAGCAAGGTATATAACTCCTGTATAATACCGATGCTCACCTACGCAGCACAGACATTTACACAGGCCAATTTGGATAGGATAAGGAAGGCACAAAGAGCGATGGAGAGACAAATGTTGGGTATATCACTTAAAGATAGAAAACGTAACCAGTGGATCAGAACCAGAACAAAGACAGTAGACGCGATAAAATAAGCAGCAAAACTGAAATGGAAATGAGCTGGACACAATGAACGTCTCCAAGACGGACAATGGAACAATGCCATCGGAAAGTGGCGTCCATACAAGGCAAAGAGATCAAGAGGCAGACCACAGATAAGGTGGAAAGATGACATCAGGAAACAAGGAGGTTCCACATGGCAGAGAACAGCTCAAGATAGGGAAAGATGGAGAGAACTGGGGGAGACCTATATCCAACAATGGAAGGATAGAGAATAGGTTAAAAAAAATGTACTTTACCATACAACATGTGGAAGCACTAGAACTATCTTTTTTACAAGGCCGAGGCGAAGTCCCTACTAAGCGCTGCCTTTAACCCATGCACATATGTGTTGGTTGAAGAGAAAACAAAACTATGTTATTTTTGGCATATTGAAATCGTCCCTTATCTCTAACCCATGTCTTCCCTTATCTCTAACCCACGTCTGTGTCATTTTGCAGATGACTCGTCTTGTAATGTGTAGTTTTTAACACAGCTGTATTTTTGTACACGAATCTTGGCTTGGCTATATATACGGGGAGAATCAAAACTAACACAAGTTTGTTAATATTTTATAAACGTTTATATATATTTGCGAAACTGCAACAAAAGACTAAAACTGATTATAGAAGAAGAAGAATTTGCAATACTAAATACTACCACCAAGACTGATTACATAATAGTAAATAAGGAATTCTGTAATAGTACATAGCAATAGGAAACAGGACTATCTATCTTCTTCAGAAACATCTGAGACATTAAGACCTGAGACGTTTAATGGGCCCCTTGTCTTATTCCGCTGCCTTTTCTATAGGTTCTGTAAGCTGTCCATCTATTCCGATTTCCATTTCGTTGTTTTGGTAGATGTTTTCGATAGTTTTTATAATATTTAGGGAATCTTCTCTATTATACAGAATATAGATTACACCTTTGAGTATTATTCTGTCAAACGCTTTCTGTTATACTCTAATGATTTATCAGTAATTTACTTTATAACATCTGTACACGATCTTCTACTGCGAAAACCCTGTTGTTTATCTGATAAACTATGATGGTAATTGTTATTATTATAACACATAGATATGTTCATATTGGTAAATAAATATTAACCAACTGGTTGATATAAGAAACCATATGTTTAGTTTATATAAGACTATAATAATTTTTATAGTTTTGAATTAGGAAAATTGTGTGTCCTACATCGAGCATATTTGGTGGTATTAGAAAATTAGAAAATTCCTTTCTTAATATAACAGAGAACTTCCTTCCCTATATAGTGTAGCCAAAAATCCTCTAAAATATAGAATTTATTTTTAAATTTCCAATTTTCTCCAACTCGGTTGGCGGTCGTCTATATTGCGGCATTCACGACATTATTTGACATTAAGCTGACTTTCGGTGGATATTTTTACTTAAGTTCAGATTGTATTTTTCTTATATGAGACGGTCTTAAAGATTTTCTTATTTAATTAAAAAATATTTCACATGGAGTTCCCGAATTGTATTTAGTGGTACGTATATTACAGTCTTTGCCGTAGTATTTAAGTCATAAGTTGTTATTGTAAGCTTGGCGTATATATTGATTTTAAAACAATAAATATTAGTGTTAGTGATGAAATGTAATAAAGCATTGAAAACTAAATGAACAACATAAGTACCTAATATTAGAATGATGAAAAAATAGCAAAAACCTAAAAATGGTAATGTAATTACTGAACAATTTGTTACATGTTTCTTGAGGTGATTAAAGTTGACGTGTAAGTTATAAATAATGTTTTTCTTTCTGGTTCTTAGTTGCAGAATTTAGACATTTGTTACCTAATAAATTGTAAAGACTGCAACTTAACATATATTGGGCAAACACACCAATATCTTTAAAGGAGAATTGCTGCACAGAAACAAACAAAACTAAACACAAAAGCCTTCGCTAAGCATTTTTAGGATAGCTACTTTTCGATTTTGAAAATGTACATATTTTGGAAAAAACACAAAACTACAACAAAAAAAGCATATAGGAAATGATTCACATAAAAAGATCAATAATAAGACTGACATCAAAGATCTTTCTAATATATCAGAATTTAATAAATTCAGTTCTTTTTTAAATGTCTCCTCCTCAGTCCTAATCCCTTTTGGGTTACTGGGCTAGTTGTTCGGCTTCATGTAACCCTTGGTTAATTAATATTTTTGTTTGATCCACCCAACGGCTTGGTTATCTTGGAGATCTGTTGTTTCAGTTATTACCAATTATTACCAGTTTCATTATAGCTGTTTTAGCAATAGTCAACCAACCTTCTACGTATCTCTCTGTCACACCCTTCTTTATTTGTTATTAGGGACCCCAGGTATATGAAATTATTTACTACTTTAAAGCCCCCAATTTCTTCTATGTGTTAAAGATTATTACAAGCTCTGTCTACTATCATGATCTTTGTCTTACTTCTATTTAACTTTAGTCCACATGGTTTGCTTTTCCCCTCTAGACACATCATTATGTCTCCCATTTCTTCTTCATTTGGCGCGATTATTAAAGTGTCATCAGCATATCTCAAGTTCCTGTTTTTGTGACCTCCTTCTGATATTCCACCCTTCCATCCGTCTAGTACTTTTCGCATAATGTGTTTGCTGTAGATATTAAACAGAGTTGGCGAGATTATGCATCCTTGTCTGACACCTGCCTCTGTTCTGAAATGATCGGAATGGGTGTTGTTTATTTTTACTGTGCACTTATTATTTTCATACAGAGTTCTAATTAGTTGAAATAAGTGGTGGGGTGTTCCCATTTCTGCTAGTATGGACCATAGCAGTTGCTATTTGATTAAATCGAAGGCCTTTGTGTAATCCACAAAGCACATAAGCATAAGAATTGAATAATATGCATAACATTTCTCCAACATGTTCAGTCTCTTTTAAAACTTCTGCAGTGATCTGGTCTGCGCCAGGAGATTTCCTATTTTTAAACTTTTTATTGCTTTTTCTACCTCTGATTTTAGAATGTTTAGTTATCTGCAGTGAACTCGTCGTGATTTGCATTCTGGGGATCATCTGCATAAAGACTTTGGTAATATGTTCTCCATACCTCTGTAATCCTTTGATCCATTATTGTTTGTGTGATTGGTTTAAATTGCTTTGATAGATTTTGTTATATAGCTCATGGGATTCATACCGGTTTGCAAGTGTCTCTAGTTCTTCGCATTCTTCATTTATATGCTTATTTTTATCATCCCTACATGCTCTTATAATTTCTCTATTTGACCTTGCTAATTCGTTTTTGTTGCTCTCGTTTTGATATATGAGAGATTTGATTCTCCTTCGCTCTTCGATAAGTTGCAGCTTTCTATCTGTGATCCAGTGTTTTCTCTTCATGATCTTTTTTTCGGTTCTGGTTCTTTCTACAGAGGTTTCTATAGCATGTCTGAAATCTTTTCACATTTTTCTTCTGAGTTGTCTTGTGTGTTCAACATACTAGTTTCCTGTAATGCATCTCTAAATGTTTTCGGATTTAAAATCTCCAGCCTGTTTTGATTTTGGTATGATATTGTTCTGTTTAGCTTCACCTTAAAGCAAGCCCATAATAATTTATAATCAGATCCACACTCAGCTTTTGGTCTGGTTTTTACGTTTGTAAAACATGTCTTTTATCTGTTTCTAATAAGTATGTAGTCCATTTGGTTCTTGAATTCTCGATTTGGCCTGGTCCACGTCGATAAACGACAGGCATGATGTTTGAACATTGTGTTTACGATGGCCAAACTGTTTTTTTGGGTTGCAAAATCTAAGGCGCTTCTAAAGCCTAACCCATAGTTTCCTACATTTTGGATATCATTTCTTGTTTCTTCTACCTTAGCGTTAAACTCACATATGATTATGAATGGTTCTTTACATAAAGAATTTCTTAGTGTGTCTTTAGTAACAGAGTATTTATCTTTCACTTTATTGTTTAACACGTCTAAGGTTGGCATTTAGACCTAAAGAATATGCATTTTGTTTGGTGATGCTAGTAGGGTTATTTATATAAGTCTATTATTTATCGGTTGGTAATCATACACGCATTGTGAAATTTTTTTAGCCACTATAATTGCAACACCATTTCTTCCTTTGTTATTTGCTCCCGATATGTATACAACATGATCTGTCGTTCGGAAGTTTCCTTGTCCTTTCCAATGGGTCTTCGAAAGTCCGTATATTTCTATATCCTCTCTTTCGACTGCTTGTTGTAGTATATGCAGTTTGACTGGTTGCAATAATCCTCGAACATGTCAGGTTGCTATTCCCATTGCTTTTCTTAACTGAAAATGTGATTTTCAAGGGCTCTTTATTATATTTCGTCTAAATTCATGTATAAAATGACTCAATTTTCAACCTAAAAAACTGTCGTCTTTCAAAAGCCAGGTTTAATAAGATATAATGTAAATTTTGATATTCAAAATGACATTATCTTGATACTAAAATAAATACCAGTCAAATTTCTACTTCATTAAAATCGTGTCATTCATTTAAATAACCCTCATACAGTCTAGGTGATGAATAACACATTAACTGGTGCTGCAAAATTAGATCAATCTGTATTATGTTCCCTTATCCGTAGACGATACCATATCCGACGCTACAACATTCCTTACCTTCACGTATTATGCCATTAAAGTCATCCATAACTATCACATTCTCTTCCCCTTTATCTCCTCGTATTTATTTTCGCGTATCGCCCATCGATTTTCTCGCAGAGATACGTAGACATTGAAGTTTATGTCGTTAGCTTTTGAAGGAAATTTAATTCTCTAATGAAAGCATTTCGGCGTTGGGTTTTTAGCACCAACATATACTCAACCTTTTTATTGGGCGGTTAACATCAACGCTTCAAAAGAAAAACGAAGATTGAGTTTATTGTAAAAAAATTATATATAGACGTTATTAAAAAATAACCTTTAAATAATATGTGGTCAATAAATACTTTACGTTTAACAATTTAGTACACTATTGTTCTGAAGCTATTTTTTTGTAGCATGTTAAACCATTAGTGCCTGAATTGAATTTTTACCAAGTTTTCGATTAAATGAAATAAAATGACCTGTTAAATAACTTAAGTATAATAAATTTTACGGTATAATAATAGTATATTACTTTATGAGGCGGAGAAGCATGACTTCTTTGCCGAATAAAGTATACTATTTTTTCTTCAAACGTAGCAATTTTCAACCATAAATAGTACAATTCATACGCTATTTTTACTCGAAATTAACTGTGACAACTATCAAAGTCATCTAGATGTTTTTTTTTTGTGTGTGTTTTGGCTTGGACAATTGTCATTCAGCCAGTCTCAATCAAGATAAGTTTATTAATGTAGTGTGTGTGTGTGTTTGTGTGTGTAGAGTAATTGTCTTGATACTTAGCAAAGTCGACGTTATTGTCTTTGCTAAGAGACGCTAATTGTATCCGAACGTCTGCGGTCCCTCCGGTGAATACCGATCACACAAGGATAGAAGTTATTTTCATTTATTAATTTTTTTTATTTATATAAACGAAAATTTCCACCCAGGTGAGATTCGAACTCACGACCTTTAGGTTTAAAGGTAGGCGCTCTTACCACTGAGCCACAGAGGGGGTTGAATCTAGATGTTAGAAATTAAAATAATTCAGTCGTCGGTGGGATTTGCGTCTCCCTGGTTACAGTTGTTTGACAGTTGTTTGCAATTATTAAAGTCAGCTTATTGTTTTTGCAACCGCAAGCGCAAATTTAGTGCGAAAATGGAAAACCTAAACGAAATTGAGTCCGCGGCTAATGATGCAGTAGCACGTTTGGGGCCCTATAAGTCCGGAATAAAGTATCGGTTAGCGTACAAGCACTTCCAAGAGTGGTGCGATACAAGAGGAGTACGGCAAGTTACCGAAGACGTTTTACTGGCATATTTTAATATAGTGGAAAATTAAATAAATGGAAATCTTCTACAATGTGGTCACGATATTCTATAAAAAAATCCGAGTCAGTTATTAGAAAAAATGTGGATATAAGCAAAATTTTAAAGTTACGTGCCTTTCTGAAAAAAAAACAAGCGAAGGATATACTGCAAAGAAGTCTTAAGTTTTCACTAAAGACGAGTTTGATAAATTTTTGTTTGAAGCGCCAGATAAGTTGTATTTAGGATTAAAGGTAAAAAAAATATATTGCAAAGCATGTAGTATACTCTACTAAATTATAAAAATATTTCAGATTGTTTTGTTAATTGGGGTTACCGGCGCCTGTCGATGCGACGAAATGGTATAAATGAAGACTGTGGACATTGAGGATAAAGAAAATGTAATAATTATCAAAATCCCAGACAGTAAAACACGACAAATTAGATCTTTCTATAATTGCGATAACTAATTCATTGAGAACCGCGACAAAAACCCTATACATGTTATTTAAAAATATTCATTGCCAATAATACATACAAACAAAATATCATAGCAATATATATATATATTATATATATATATATATATATATATATATATATATATATATATATGGATTGATTGATTCTATAAAAGAACTTAAAATAAATTACATTGTATTGATCTGTCAGATTATGATAAATAGCAACAAAAAATATGGCGCTATTTTTCTATTCCTTACTGTACAATACCGTGTGTGCATTATTGCTTTTATCGGCATTAAAAATAAGAAAATAAGAAAATAACATAAAAAAGGCGTGTACATAACACCAAAAGGCTATCATTAAAATGCAATAAATTCGAAAGAACTAATGTACCCAACACGGTTTCCGTTCCAGCAGTTTTAGGAAAGCCGTTATTTTTGTGCAAACCTCTAAGTTTTCCCATTTATCAGGAGACACCGAAACTACGCCCACATACTAATCAATTCCTTTTCTTTACTTCCTTTCAAAGTGCTTTCACATTTAACGTTTGGGTTTTCCTCGAGCTTTTTACACTCGTACTTTCTTTCGGTTTGGAAAATTACACGCCTTTCATTTCGTACGTTATCCTGCTTCTCCTGCGGGAATGAACTATTGGTTTCTCAGCACATAATAGCGATGGATATAAATCAACCTAGTGTCACGTTACCGAGTTTTTATCAACAAACTTTTGATAGCGATAATTGATTTTGGTTTTTATATAAAAGATCTTAATTAAATACACTCTTTAAAAAGTGTGGTTTGCGTTTCGTGATAGGAATAGTACACTTCCAAGGGCGGTCTTTCTATTCTCATTGAATTATTAAGTTCTCCATTAAAAGTTTTTTAAATAAAGCGATATAAAAATATTTATGTTGCGCTTTGACGAGTAACTACAAAAGTTAAAACTTTTATAGACAGGTCTGGAAATCATCTTTTGTAATAAAAAAAAAATATTTAATTTTACTAAATCACAAAATATGTTAAAGTAATTATACTATCGGAGTTCTGTTCTGGATCGATAACTATAATGTTGTATTCAATGTGGGCTCTGAATATGTTTAACATCAACAATAATTATAAGTTATTATATATATATTATTATAATAATTAATAGGTTATAAATTGTGAATATTAGTGATATATTGAATTAATCTGTAAGTGTACAAACTCTTTACATAATATTCGGTTAAATTAGCATTAAAGTCAGAAAATTGCAATTATTTGTTATTGTTGTCAATAAACAAATCCAGTTTCACCAGCAAATAACCGCTTTTAGTAAAGACCGATATACACGTTTTATCAGATGTACATAGTTGGACTTACTTTTCACTTAACATTTATACAATACAAGACCATCAAAGTCAACTAAACGCATCACATTCATACTCTTCAGCAGCGTCAAGAGAGTGCAATTTCCTTTAAAGTCTCAAGCAATTATCTTTAGTACCTTAGAAAACACCAAACTTTAAGACTACCTTCTTCCACTTGGAAATATAATTCAATCGAAAAATATAATCTTCTCTTCTAGATTATCTAATATTCGCATATGTATGTATTTATCCAATAAACAAATAGTGAATAATTTTATAAATAATCATGGTCAAATACAAATAAAAGGTAAAATTGTCAGAGCAAGAAGGTTAGTTACACCAGCGGAACGACTTATGCTTTCCGTCGTATGTCTTTCAATATTACACGACTTGCTAATCAATGAGTTACAAAAAATCGGCATAGTACCTGTCTACCCCATGACATTCCTCATAATTAGTGCTTCTGTGTCTGAGCACAATCACATCCTTAGTTTTCTAAGACAAATCTATATCAGTCCTCAAAGTCTAACATTGCCAGAGTCATTTACTCTTATTTTTGACAACACCGTATATAGAATATTTATTTCTCAAGATAGTTTAGTATCCTTTATATGCAAGAAGCCAGGTCACATTGCTTCACAGTGTTCCGAACCACTAGCTCAACTAAACCCCTGCCAAAACAATGAAGCCTCGGTATCCAGCGCAACAAATATATCCTTGCAAGCACCCAATGACACAAACCCTTCTCAGTGTGAACAAATGTCTATTTCTAATATCCCGGATATACCGAACAAAGTAGATGCATTAAATAGGGACAGTTACATAATTAATCAACTAAAACGTAACTTTGATGAAATTATTTCACCTTATATATTTTTAGATTTTGCTTGGACTTTAGATGGTGGAAAAATGTTACATTATTTTGAAAATGGATCTGCTTCAGTCCATCTTCAAAAGAATGTAACATTTTTCCATCACCTAAAGTCCAAGCAAAATCCAAAAAAGCTAAAATTAGTTCAGCAAGTACTTCTGAATGCTTATTTTCTCTCGTACTTGACTTTGATCAACTTAACATGATCCTAATGAATATCACGGGATCAACAGATCCTATAACCACAATTCAAGAATATACCACAGACCTATCAGCTTTGCCCCATATGCTCAGTCAAGGTTACCCCTATTTATTAAAGGAAAGATCAATAAAACGTAAATTCGCGTCCATAAGAAAAAAATCAATAATTATCTTGACAGTGAGGCATCGGAAGCGGAAAGTGACACATCTCAATTAAGCCAAAATTATAATTCAAGTCTCCAGTTCATTCAATATTGATGGATTTTTCAATCGCCTTGCTACGCCAACATCTAATTAGTGAACAATCTCCTGATGTAATACGTCTAGAAGAAACTAATCTGAATCCCCAAAAAAATATAACTCCAACCAATATGACTGTTTTCGCAAAGACAGGATAACAAATAATTTTTCTTCGCACGGTGTAGCCACATTAGTAACACAAATTACTATCAGCGAAAGAATTTCCAGTGGCTACAAATCTGGAACTTGTAGTCGTGGAAGTACAAACAAGTATTTTATTTGCAACGTTTACTTACCTCCCAGTTGCCAAGTAACGTACAACGATTTAAAGGATTTATTCAATCAAATACCATTCCCTTGCACCATTCTGGTAGAAATATGATATGATATATATGGGCTTCTTTTATTCAGATACTAGATGAAAAATTGTCGAAAATATAATTTCAGATTTTCAGTTGAATTTTCTTAATGACAGATCTCCAACCACATTTAACATTAATACTAACATTAATACTAATAATCTTTTAGAGAAATGTCTTCAAACAGTAACTACAATGACACAATCTTTGAAAGGAAAATAGTAAGAGAAAATACTGATATTTTTGCAAATGAAAATTTAAAGATCCATAAGATCTACCTTTCACTTTTGAAGAACTGAAAAATGCTTTATCCGAGTTAAAAAACACTGGCCCATGCCCAGACGATATCCCGACAATAAAAGAGTAGCAAGTAAGGAAGATTTCTAAAAAATCTTCCTTACTCAGCAAAATTATTTATTCTTCACCTTTTTAACTTAATTTGACAAAATAATAAATTTTCATCAATTTGGTCTAAAGCTATTATATTACCTTTTTTAAAATCTCAAAATCAATCCTAGAACCTAACTCATACAGACCAATCAGCTTAACATGCTCTATGAGTAAATTGATGAAAAAAAAAATGATAAATCTTAGATTAACGTGGACTTTAGAATTATCAAATCGTTTAGTTTCGGGACAAAACGGTTTCAGACAAAATCGCTCGGACATTGACAATATTCTTGATCTAGAATCTGACATTCATGAAGCGCTAGTAACCAAACAACACGTTATTGCAATATTTTTCGACTTGAAAAGGGCATTTAATACTTGTTGGAAATTCAATACTTTGAAAGAACTAAATTCATGGAATATTCGTGGGAATTGCCTAAAATTTATTAAAAACTTTTTACAGAACCAGTCTTTTTGCGTGAGGGTACCTACACAATACTTACTCAGAGGAGAAAAGTGAAGAAAATGGAACACCTCAAGGATCAGTGCTAAGCCCTACATTATTCTTAGTGGCAATAAATAATATTGTTAACAACCTTACTAAACCTCTAAAGGCTAGACTTTTTGCAGATGACCTTGTCTATATCAAAGGAAATAACACCGCATTAATGACAAACGCTTTGCAGTATTTTCTAAACCAAAATTACTGTAGAAGTAGCCGAGAAGATCGATGATAATGAGGATAAACTTACTATTAAATTTAAAAACGTCAATAGCAATTAAAGTAAACTGTATACCCAAGGTTAATTAAGCCATTTAGTGCTGTTCTGGGAATAATTACATTCCACTATGCACAACACGAAATCAAAATAAGCAGAGACAATCAAACACATGAAATACACAGGCGGATAGGTCTAACATGGGCAGCATTTAGCAAATTAAGCCGTATTCTAAAAAGTTCAATTCCCATGTGTCTCAAGCGAAAGATTTATAACCAATATGTTTTACCTGTACAAACTTATGGAGCAGAAACTTTAACACTCACGCAAAAATCTGCGAATAAACTCAGAGTTACCCAACGAGCCATGGAACGTGCAATGCTGAACATAAGCCTTCGAGACCATATAACAAACCAACAAATCAGGCAAATATCAGTAGTTCAAGACGTCATCGAAAGAACCACGACGCTTAAGTGGAACTGGGCAAGGCACTTAGCCAGAACACAAGATGGACGGTGGACAAGACGTATTATGAAATGGAGGCCCAGAAACTATAAAAGAAGCCGAGGACGACCACCGACTAGATGGACCGATGGTATAAAACGTGTATCGAAAAACTGGCTAAAGCGGCCCAGTGTAAAGAACACTGGAAAGAACTGAGGGAGGCCTATGTCCAGCAGTGGACGCGATTGGCTGATTGATGATGATGCACCAACAATTTACCCGTATAAATTACCATCATTTTTGTACTCATTGCGTGGAGTACAAGAGTACCTGTTATACGGGTAAATTGTTGGTGCATAGTGGAATATAATTATTTCCAGCACCGCTCTGAATGGCTTGATTAAGCTTGGGTATACAGTTTACTTTAATTGCTATCGACGTATTTAACTTCATCTTTCCTCACTAGAGGTCTCTAGTAACATACTCTAGTAGTTATTTTCCTATAATTTCCAGAGCAGTCGGTACGTTTTGATTTAGTGTGAGTCTTCTAACAAACTCCTTCTGATGACGGGTAGACTCAGAAACACGTGTCAGGCAGTGGTAAGAGACTAAAATTAAATCAAAATAGATTGATAGATAGATAGATAGTTTATTTGACTGTAAGTTACAACTAGGCTTACAGCAAGTCAAAACTAAAATTATAAATATTAAATATTACAAAAAATGAAAACAATACATTAAAAATATTTAAGACATTAAAATACTTAAAAAATGTACAATATAGACATATAATTAAAATATTAATAAATTTGGTTATGTTGCAGCTTAGGCATTCACAGATACACCCTCGTAATATTCACCTAATGTATAAGGAAACATGGTCACTATGTACTCTTTGACTTGGTTTTTAAAAGCTGTAGTTGAATTAATGTTTTTAAAATTTTGAGGAAGTTGATTATACAGTTGTAAACCACAGATAGTAGATGACTTCCTGCTTATTTCTAAATGTCGATAGGGTACTACAAACTGTCTCTTATTTCTTGTGTTGTGTGAGTGAATATCACTGTTACATAAAAAAGTTCTTTTATTTTTATGAATTAGTATCAATAATTCCAAAATGTAAATTCCATACACTGTTAATATATTCAAATCTTTAAATAGGTTTTTACAAGACCAACCATACGGAACACCTGCTATACATCTGACAATACGTTTTTGGGCCTTGAAAACGTCCTTTACACTAGAAGAATCACCCCAGACAGTTATACCGTAACTTATTGTCGATTGTACTTCAGCAAAATAAAAAAGACGAAGGTGTTGCAGACTAAGTATTCTACCCAAATTTCTCAATTGATAACATTTAGAATTGAGTTTTTTACATACATTCCAACAATGAGTCTTAAAAGATAAATGAGAGTCGAAAGTCACTCCTAAAAACTTCACATCACTACAACTCAAAATATCCTCACCATTGATGGAAATACTTAAATCAGGTTTGGTTGAATTTGAACGTGATGTAAATGATAAAAATTTAGTTTTGTGAACATTGAACAGGAGCGACTGATTACTGGACCAATCAGAGAAGGTCTTCAGAGAGTTTGTTATTTTATCTTGTAAAAAATTTATGTCTTTATCGCGATATAGCATTGTTGAGTCATCCGCATAAACTGATACAAATGCATCAGGCATTACATGTGGTAGTTCATTAATATACAAAATAAATAATATAGGGCCCAATATTGAGCCCTGTGGTACTCCATTCTTATTAATAATCGGATCAGACATTGAAATCTTGAAGTTATTTTTCACTTTAACTATTTGGTGCCGGTCTTTCAGATAGGAAACAAACCAACTATGGGCAACTCCCCTAACACCATATCTGTACAATCTATCGAGGAGCACATCGTGTTGCACACAATCAAATGCACGACTAAGATCACAAAAAATGGCAGTTGGATTTTCACTGTTCTCAATTGAGAGTAAGACTTCATCATAAAAACTGTTAATGGCTGTGGAAGTAGAGAATTTATTTCGAAATCCATGTTGATGCTTTGTGATAATTTGGTTGATATCTAAAAATAATAAAAGTTGTTTTAGCATTGAATATTCAATAATCTTAGATATCACAGATGGAACAGACAATGGTCGAAAATTTAACATTAATTCAGGATCACCTTGTTTTAATACCGGTGAAATGATAGAAGTTTTCAGCATATTGGGAAAAACACCAGTATTGAAAGAAGCATTTATAATGTGAGTCAGTGGTGTCAAAATTTGAGACGCAATTTTCTTAATTACTATACCTGATATTTCATCAAAACCACACGATGCTTTGTTTTTAATTTTATATTTTATTATATCTAAGACATCTTCCTCTGTTACATAAGATAGGAACAAACTAGTTTGAACAAAATCATTGGAATGCTGAAAATTTAAATTTGGTTTAATTATTTTACTAATTATATCCACTGGTGCATCTATAAAGTAATCATTAAATTTGTTTGATATTATATCTGAATCTGTAATCCTAGTATCATCTATTTTTAGACAGATATTTTTGTGATTTTTTTGTTTTCCATTAAGTTCATTTATAACAGCCCATGTGGTTTTGTTTTTGTTAGAGGATTTAGAGATTTTGTTAAAATAAAATTGACTCTTTGTGACCTCAACAAGAACTTTGTGCTGATATTTTTTTTGTCTATGTAGAGTTTCTAGCTCAGGGTAAGTCTTACTCAATATATACAAATCCTTCAGACTATCTGAAGAAGATTTTACTTCTTGGGTGACCCATGTATTTTTTTTGTTTTGGTAATGTTTGGTTTCTCTAATAGGACAACTAATATTGAAATAGAACTGTAATTTATTATGAAAGGCATTATATTTACTCTCAACATCAGTTGCATGATAAACATCTTGCCATGTTTCTTTACTCAAGAGATTGTTGAATGCATCTATAGCGCCTTCATGTGTTACTCTGAAAGTATTTCGAACTGTTGTCATAGTTAGAATAATAAAATTCAATCTTAAAAGGAATATATCGTGATCCGATTCAGTATTTACATTTACAGTACCTACACAATCATCACAATTTGTATATACCTGATCCAAAATATTTCCGCATGTGGAAGTCGACCTTGTAGGTGTAAAGTTCCTTGGTGACAAACCATAAGATGCTAGAAGACCAGAAAATCTGTGTGAATTATTTAGTGTCATGGAATTTACATTAAAATATGAAAATGTTAAAAATATGAATTGATTTGGTTTAAAATTTGAATTTAAAATAAGGTTAAGTTTTTCATAAAATACATCAAATTTACCTTTAGGAGTTCTGTAGCAAACTAAAATTGTGTGTTGATTTGAATTATAATGCCACTTCAGCCCACATACCTCAATGTCTTTTTCAACACAGTACTGATCGAGTAAAATGGAATTAACCTTCAAAACGCAACCTTCTTCGTATTAATAATAAATATTGCATACAACTTAAAGACGAGTGTTGCTTTGATGTATATGAATAAAAATACATTTTAATTTATTTTATTACTATTTCAATATTCTCCAAGTTATTATTTTGTAAACAACATATATATTATTACAGGTAGACAACTGACAATATTAATATATTTTTTTATCGTCTTAGAGTAACAGGACGAAAGCGTCTGAAAGAGAGTTTAATAAAAAATTTAATGGCCACTTTTTACAGTTATTTAATTTTAACATTTTTTAATATTGTGCTTTATAAAGTCAGAAGCGCAATATATACTCCGAGTTAATGAAGATTTATTCGACAGTCTTTGTTCAATATAAAGGCCACAGCTTCGGAAGTAATATTAAATATCTGTCTACCAGGCGATATGAGATAAAGTAGGTTTCTGAGAAAATTTATTTCAAAAATAAGTATGTTAAAAAATATGGTAAAAATAAGTTGGCAAATAACTAACAAAATAATAAATATTATAAACAATGTACTAAATAATAGGTACATCGTTTTTTTTTATTTTCACACATTTCGAAACACATTTCGAAAATCGATCAAAGATACGCTGAATATAAACGAAGGCGAAACAGATGTGAGTGCTACAATCAATGACGAAGAAGTAGAAGCAAAGATCAAAAAGCTAAAAAACAGAAAATCACCGGGAACCGATGGTATACCCAATGAACTTTTAAAATATGTAGGCCCGGAACTTGCAAGTAAACTGGCACAACTATTTAACAAAATATTAAACAAAACAGAAACACCAGAGGAATGGCATAATAGTATCACAATCCCCATATTTAAAAAAGGACAAAAAACCTGCCCACAAAACTATAGAGGAATAACCCTCTTAAATACAACAATGAAACTTTTCACGGGTATTCTCAAGGACAAATTGGAAAAGCAAATCACTAATGCTGAAGAACAACAAGGTTTTACAAAAGGGCGGTCTATAACAGATGCAGTATTTATAATAAAACAAATAAAAGAAAAAGCTATAGAGTTCGGCATGCCAGCGTATATTTGCTTCATTGATTTGACGAAGGCAATTGACAGAGTTTGCTTGGGAGACATTCTAAATATATTAATAGAAAATGAAACACCGACCAGTATAACAAAGATACTCCATAACCTAAATAACAACAACGTAACCAAAGTTAGAGCAGGGAACGAATTCACTGAAAATATTCCAACACCGGGAGGAATTAGACAAGGCGACAGTTTAAGCCCCTTCTTGTTTAATCTTCTCATGTGCAAAATTATCAACAAAGTAAAATCTCTTAATCTCGGATATAGAATGGGCAACAAAAGAATTGGTATGGTGTGTTACGCAGACGATGCAGCAATTATTGCCGAATCAGAAGATAATCTCCAAAGGCAGCTCTTTCAGTTCTTTCAAACAAGCCGACTACTAAATATGAACATCTCTACCAACAAAACTAAATGTATGACAATAGCAAAAAATCCGCTCAGATGTAAGTTAGTGGTTGAGGACAACCCCATAGAACAGGTGATGCAATTCAGATATCTGGGCGTAGATATATCAAGCACCCACGAACCAGTAAAGGACCTGAGGAGTCAGATCAACAAAGCATCTGCACTGTCAGGATGTCTGCGGGAGATAGTCTGGTCAAATCCGTATATGCGCACAGATAGTAAAATTAGAATCTATAAAACTTGCATACGACCGATCATGACATATGGCATAGAAGTGAGCGAAGATACCAACAAAACGAAACAGATGCTAAGGGTTGCCGAAATGAAAACCCTAAGAAAGAACAATAATATGGAAAACAAGAAGAGACAGAGTGAGAAATACAAACATTAGAGAGCAGTGCAAAATTCAAGATATTGTAAGATGGGGAAGGCAGCGCAAGAGGATGTGGTACAACCATGTAAGACGAATGGATGAGAATAGACTCCCAAAAATTGCCCTAGAAAATAATCCGCCCGCTTCAAGACCCCCCGGAAGACCACCTAAAAGATGGAGGGATAGTTGACAATCTACCTCCCAAGAAATTAACCAGAGGCAGCTTCAGAATTAAACAGATCGAAAGATCTACAAAAAGTAAAAGAAGAAGAAGAAGAAGATCAAAGATAAAAAATATCGAGTTACTTGCAAGATTAACTATAAGAAAAAAAAGAGTATTGATTTACCAAAAAAATGGCAATTTCCTGTAGAGTTTATGGTTATACTCACCGGTTTAAAAAACATGCTTTTATTTATTTTTACAAGTAATACATTTTATATTTATTTATTTATTGTGTTATTTTAAATAAAAAAGACCGGAAAATGCATCTTCGTACCGGCCTGTAAGTCTTTTGCCTATCATTAGCAAAGTATTTGAAAAAATGTACGTAAAAAGGTTAAAAACGATAATAGAAGAACATCAAATAATTCCAGAACATCAATTCGGTTTCCGAAGGATTTTAACGCCTTATACAGTACTGCTGCTTTCCTTGACATATCTCAGGATTTTGACAAGGTATGGCATATAGGACTACAAATAAAATTGAAGAAGCTCCTACCCTATCCTCCCTTCCAGCTCTTAAAATCCTACATAGAAAATAGACGCTTCCTGGTAAATCACGGTACCGAGCACATTAAGGTATATCCATCGAGCAAAAAGACAAAAGAGGGAGTGTAAAGGTAGTGGGTGCAAAAATATTGTTAGACAGGAAGTGCGATCTTTAGAGGCCACATTAAACAACGAAAGAGAGTCTCTCTCCTTGTTTGACATCAAATTTAGTTGGGTTATGTTATTGTTTGTCCCAAATGTCACATGAAATCTTATTTATATTGAAGTTTTTTAACAATTGTGTCACATTTTAGACTATTATCGTTAATAATTAATTAAAACTTTCTCGTCTAAGACACATTCTGAAAAATATTATATAGCTACTGTAAATAAGTGTCGGAAAATTTAAATTTGGCGCATTCGCATTTCCTGATATGTCCGCCATCAGAGGCCACTTTTTTGGTCTCCTTTTCATAAGGATTAGATTCCCTCTTTTGTCTTTTTGCTCGATGGATATATCCTATCCATTCAGGCATCCCACAAGGCAGCGTTCTCGGCCCAATTCTATATCTTTTATACACAGCGGACATTCCAACATCTAGTACAACTACTGTTGCAATGTATACAGATGACACTGCTATCCTGGCATCCTACACAGATCCATGAACAGCATCAAGAAATCTTTAATTAAACCTAAATAGAATTCAGCAATGGATGAAAGTATGGCGCATCAAATCTAATGGAACTAAGTCAATAAATGTTACATTTTCGCTACGTAGAGAAACATGCCTCCTATATATATTGATAATTGTCTAATTTCTCAAGCCGAGGACGCTAAATATCTTGGCATGCACTTGGATTGCCGTCTAACTTGGAAAAAACATATTTTTAACAAACGAAAACAGCTTGGATTTAAATTGAGAAATATGTGTTCAAAACTATCTTTAGATAACAAAATTTTACTCTACAAGTCCATTCTCAAGCCCATATGGACTTAAGGGATTTAGTTATGGTGCACTGCTAGCGTCTCCAATACAAACATCTTACAGAAATTCCAAAATAAGGTGCTGCGTGCCATAGTCAATGCGCAATACTATGTATCCAACGAGGTGATTTAACACGACATCCCCCTAGAATCCGCGAAAGAAGCCATACAACGTTTTAGTGCTAAATACTGTAAACGAGTGCTAGTGCATCCTAATGAGTTTGCTCAACAACTAAATGTGCGGAACGTCTTTGAAGTGCGTAGACTAAAACAGCAATTTGCGTCTAACTAATAAAATTTTAATTTTAGAATTGTAAAGAGGTTACTCACTGAAGTAACTCACTACATGTCTGCATTTTATACCATACCAAATGATTAATGCCCAACGGGCAGATTGTTGTACTCAATAGAGTTAATAAAAAATAAATGAATAAATTGTGTTCTGCCATAGTTTCCCTTTGAAGAATGCAAAATTTTTAAAAGCTTGTGTTATTTCAAATGAAAGAAAACCCTTGGCACCGACAAAGTATTAATGAAGTTGTATACATGGGCATGCAATCATAAATTTACAAAATAGTGTTGCTCGATTTTCAATAAACAATGAAATTCATTTCGAATCATTACTTTGAATTTAAGATATTAATATTGAATTTTATTCGTTACTCTGAAATGATTTCTCAGCGTTCCTTATAATGGCCATATTTGGCGTTCCTTATAATGGCCATATTTTGAATAATAATATTGAATTAATGCACAAACTTAAATTTTTAACTTTATTGCAGAGAAAATGATGAAAAAATAGTTTTATATTGTAAATAAACAATGATGAATATTTCAAAATCATTTTTAATTTTAAACAAAAATAATTTTGTCAAAAATAAAAATAACACAACTTTTATTATTTTTGTTAAATATTTTATTGTATTTTCTCAAATTTAAGCGATAAAGGTAAAAAAGACGCCACTTTGAAGTTTGTTTAACGTCAATTTATGTTTAAATGAAATACTGTATTAGCCCTTAATAGGATTTATATAGATCACGGCATTGTTTTATTGACCATACAACACAATGGCAATCGCTGTGACATGTTACACGTGTTCACTTCTATATTCATTTCACAGTAGGTACGAAATGTCGTAATTGTCACATTCACATTAAAAATTTTAAACGAAGTTCTGGAAGAATAAACAAATAATTAATAAAATGTCTATTACATTGTATACCATGCAAGAAAAAGTGCAACTTGTAACATGGTACCTTCAGGGTCATTTGATACGCGAAGTAATTGATTTATTTATTGTTGTCTTCGAAAATAGACCCCCACCAAGTGGTTCAACAGTTAAAAATACCAAACATTTTCAAACTTCGGGATGTGTAAACATTTGTAAAAACTGTCATGAAGGTAATGAACATCATGTTAGACCTGTCGATGAAGAGCGTCAAAACAGGGATATTAATATTTGTGATTTTGTGGAAGCTAGTGAACCCTGCAATAGTGTACAAATTGCTAGGGAAGTAAACGTGAAGGCTTGAATTGTCCTTCTTCTTCTTTGGGTGCCGTGTCCGTATTCAGACGTTGGCCGTCATCATGTTTATAATTTCCTGAAACCTTTCTCTGTCGGCTGCTGCTCGAAATAATTCTTCTACTGTGGAACCACACCATTGTCTAATATTACGCAGCCATGAAAGTTTCTTTCGGCCAATCCATCTCTTTCCTTCCACTTTTCCTTGTATTATAAGGCGAAGTAAATGGTATTTAGGTCTTCTAATTATATGGCCGAAGTATTCTGTTTTTCTCCTCGTTATGGTGTTTATGAGCAGACGTTCTGAATTGATCATTTGAAGAACATCTTCATTGGAAGTGTGCAAAACCCACGATATCTTTAGGATTCGTCTATAGCACCACAATTCGAATGCTTCTAACTTGTTTAGCATTGTGGTTTTTAACGTCCATGTCTCACAACCATACAATAGGATCGACCACACATAACATTTGAGGACCTTCTTACGAATATTGAATTGTCCAGCGAGTTCTAAAAAGGAAATGATATCACTGTTTTAAGATACAACCAACACAAGAACCGTTTCCGGAAGATAACTTTATGCATATGGAGTTTTGTAAAGTTATGTTAGACAAACAGAATAAAAATGTACTGGACTGGGATGTTAGGGGACTATATTGTCGGTCCTTTTTTATCGATAAAAACCTAAACGGACCCAAATATTTACAACTTTTACACAATGCGATCATTTCGGCAGTTCGACGCTTTCTCGTTAATTTTCAGGAGGTTTATTTCCAACAGGATGGGTGTTCGGCTCACAAATCTAGAGCAACAAATGACTTCATCAATCAAACGTTCCCTGAACGACTGATAAGTACAAATGGTACAATTAAATAACCCTCTAGATCCTGTGACTTAGCGCCTAACCATGTCTTTTTTTGGGTTTTTTTCAAACAAAACATTTATAGGCGTCAGTTTGAATGATCCACAAACCTAGTCGAATTAAAGGCCAAAATACTTCATTTCTCTGCAAGCATTACACCAGTCCTACTAAAAAATATGAAGAGAAATCTATATGACAGATTTGGTTACTGTTTAGCACAAGGAAGTGGCATATATGAGCCCTTAATTCATTAATCTGCTTTCCTAATTTTTATTTTTTGTTAGGTACATTTTATAAAGTTTGTAGGTTCTTATTTAAGTAGTATTTTTTATGTTTAAGTTTAGAATAATTTTATTGTTTTTTTTATTTAAAAGTACAAACAATTCTTATTTTGATTTTTTTTTTCTTTCTTGTCTTATTGTTATAAGCTTTGTCCATAAAATTTGTACAATTTGCAGTGGCAATAAAGCATATTCCTTATTTATTTGTATTGCTATTAAGGCTAAAAAATAACTAGTTTTAGAGCATTATAATAAATATACATTTAGAGATACATATTTAGGCATTTCCTGGGATTAATATTTTCTTTGTAATTTTAAAATATTTCCCCACAGAATATACATCCATGAAATACGCACTATACACTCTTGTATTCCCTTATGTACAGTTTAACTAATGAACGATCTGTCTGTTTAAGTAAATTTTAAATATTTATACGAAAAGTACACACAAAAGAACGAGAGGGAATTAAATTTTACCAAAATGTTAAACGAACCGCTACCTTAATGTACCTTAAGAAAATACTTTCAACAATTCGTTTCGTACACGGTGTCCGAAAATTTCTCGAATTGAAATATGTTTCTCTTAAGTTTTGAAATAGATCTTAAAATTAAGTGCTTGAAAATACTTAAAAACTTATCTAGTTCATCAAATCTGAAGGCTTTCACTGCTTTTTTGTCCTTAGAATTACTTTTAACTAGGAAAAATATATTGTTTAAGAGATAATATTTTAATTTTTTACTTCTTATTTAATGTCTTTATTGTGTTACATATTTTTCATGCAGTTTTTAATTTAAACCTGCTTAGAATAAATATATGATGACTATAAATGAACTGATCGAGAGTAATGAATCGAAGTAAAGAACTGCTATTTCGTGACGCTACCCCAAAGCAGACGACACTATAAGGCGCTCCCTAACTTTCGCGTGATTGGTTGATGGGTGGGTCCCAATTTAAAAATTGGCGGGTTTCATGTTTATTAAAATGACAATAAAATTTAGGTATTGTGGCACAGTATATCGCTAAACAATTTATTAGCAATATATTATGGTATTGGTACAAAGCGGATGATATTCACAGTTTAGGATTAAGCTGACTAGTACAGTTTTATTAGAAATTAAAATTTATTTTTCTTTTGACATTATGTAGGTAAAATTAAATTCTGACATTGTGTTTATTTAATTTTGATATGCTAGTGATGCTTTTTTTTTATTAGATATATAGATATTGATTTAATTTTTTTGTTTAGGTAATTTTTCATTAGGATTTAGAGGTTCCTCTTATTATTTTGATTTCTAGAACATTCGTTACCATTATTATTCTCATTAGCTTTCTCTATGTGGAATCGGCTTCTCTAAGTATTTTCCTCTAAACTTTTCTGTTCTCTTCCAGGGACTAAGTACCTCTCCGCATTTTGTATGAGATTATGGTTTTTCAGAAACATGTAATTTCTGTTCATCCCCTTTTTTTACTGCCCTACATTCAGTACCATACATCATAGCTGGTCTAAAGGCAGTCCTATACAATTTAGGAGAGCTTTAGAGGGGTTTTCCTTCCCCATTGCACCAATAACGGCCCCCTTCTTTCATTTCCCAGATTTTTAAAAAAGAATAAAGATATTTTAGATATAGCTATTTAGTGTTTTATTTGGTTTGCAATCGTTATTTCCAGTAAACCTCTGCTTCATTTTGTTGACAATGACAATTTTTCATAGCACTCAATTCACAATATATCTTTTTATTATCCTACATTTGTGGTAAAATCTAACAGAATTCAGTGTAAGGTTCTAAAAAATGAAAATGGATAAATGTCAATTTGGATTTAGGCAAGGCAGGTCCACAACAAGCAATTTTTATTAAAAGAGCTAATTTAACAATTTAGAATTAATTTACATTGTATTATTAAACTTGAGAAAGCACATGATGAAGATATCAGAAACCTACTGTGGCAGAGATTAAGTAGGAAAGGAGTGCCGACTGAATATGTGAGTGGAGTATGAGCAAGTAACAACTATAATAGTGTTAAAACAACTATTATAGTGTTAGAACGATTACAGGTGAAACTGGCAAATTTTGTGTAAAACTGGGTGAAAATCAGGGTTTCTCCCATATTTATTCTCATTTGTGCTGGATTAGATAACAACTGAACCTCCTGGGTATTAGTAGAAAAGAGTAGCGGAGACAGGTCCTTGAAGAAAAATGATTGAAATTAAGTTGGATACAAACAAAATATTTAAAATATTCTTTTAAAGTTGAAATTTCAAGACCAGATAGAGTAGTTGGCTTGGATAGACAAGAACTCATAAAAGATGATAATGTTCGGCTTTTAGGATTGGTATTACCGTTTTATCTCTAAAATTTTAATTAAAGGTAAAGGAAAGAGGCACATTGAGTGATGTATGATAAAAAGGCACCAAGAAAACTAAAAGGTAAATTGTATAGGACTGCCTTTAGACCAGCTATGATGTATGTTACTGAATGTAGGGCAGTAAAAAAGAGGATGAACAGAAATTACATGTTTCTGAAAAACCATAATCTCATACAAAAAGCGGAAAGGTACTTAGTCCCTGGAAGACAACAGAAAAGTTTAGAGGAAAATATTTAGAGAAGCCGATTCCACATAGAGAAAGCTAATGAGAATAATAATGGTAACGAATGTTCTAGAAATAAAAATAATAAGAGGAACCTCTAAATCTTAGTAAACAATTACCTAAACAAAAAAATTAAAACAATATCTATATATCTAATAAAAAAAGCATCACTAGCATTTTAATTTCTAATAAAACTGTACTAGTCAGCTTAATCCTAAAATGTGAATATCATCCGCTTTGTACCAATACCACAATATATTGCTAATAAATTGTTTAGCGATATACTGTGCCACAATACCTCAATTTTATTGTCATTTTAATAAACATGAAACCCGCCAATTTTTAAATTGGGACCCACCCACCAACCAATCACGCGAAAGTTGGGGAGCTGCTTATAGTGTCGTCTCCCCTAACGCTATCTATGACCAAGGACACTCAACACAGATGTAGTCAACCGTTCTTGATCCATGACGCCTTCTCTTGGCACTAGTTCCGTGACACTCGCCGCAGTATTTTACTATAGAGAAGAAAGTAATACAACACTAGTATAGAAGTTTGGCTTAAAAAACGATAATTTTAGTCATTTTTAAATATCCTAATTATTTTTTTAATGTTCCCGACTTATCTGATATGGGAGAAAAGTCAATTAATATTATTACGATTATATACAACTTTTTGGCCTCTTCTTGATAACCAGTATCCATAACCAGTATCTTATAGAAAGTAAAGGATACGGGCAAATTTTATAAAATTAAAATGTCCTGAAATATTTTGACATGTGAAGAGTTTCGGGAAAATATGAGGTATGTCAGGTGACGGCCAAAAATGACATAATCAAATCACGTAGTGACATAAACTTTATATTGTTGCATTCCAAAAATATACAACAAAAAAGAAAAAGTTAAGTCATATAATAATATTTTATTTTTATATCGACCCAACAAACGAAAAGAGTGCATGAGCAGAACCAAAGAAACAGACGAGAATATGTATACGGAACTTAAATCACATGCTGATTAGATTAGATTAGATTTAGAGAGATGGCTTTTTGGCCTATTCCACTGCGACCTTTTCAGATCTATTGTAGTTCTCTAGTTCTAGATAACATTCTCTAGCCTGACCCTCTTTATAAAGCCTAGTAGCTTCGAGACTATACCTTCCATGTAGCTATTTGCCGGTGGATTTTCTTCTCCTAATGCAAAGAACCGTATATTTGCCAGACTGTCACACTGACATAGCTTCAAGCCTATTCAGCTTACAGTGCTCTGTTAGAAGACCTACTATGGCTTTGACTGTTTTCCTGTCTTTTCTTATTGGGTCTGCCGTAAATTTTGGCGAATGTTCTGTAATGAACTGTTTCGTCTGTCTTTGTCCTGGTGAATTCCTCCACCATTCTAGAGATTTATAAGCTACCTACTTCCTTGTAGCCGTTCTTGTTACTGACTGCACCGCCGCAGAAGTGATCCGGTCCAATGAACGGCATTGATGAGCCATTTTATCTGCTTTTTCATTGCCCTTATGACCCTTCTGCCCCAGTATTCAGGGTACCATAACCTTGCTACGGTCTCATAGTTTATTTAGGGCACACACAAAATCTCATACTAGCTTAGAATTGACCTTTATAGAATTGAGTGCCTCAAGCGCTGCCTGACTCTGTGAAGATGGCAACTGAACAGAACGTTCTTTCCTGCCTTTTTATTTCTTCCACACAGTGATGGATTCTCTTGATTTTTTTCTACTATGCCGGCTCCCACACCCTTCGATGTTTTTGAGCCATCCGTGTACCAGGTAGGAGCAGCTTGTATGGGCACACCTTTATTCCAGTCTTCCCTGCTTGGTATCTTAATTTTAAACTTATTGTTAAAGCTATATCTCGTATCTGTTGCAACGAAAGGTTTTCCTATGACAATATCGGCTTTTAGCTCCTCGATTAGCTTTCTGTTTTCAGTACCATCCATCTGGCTTATATGTCGCTGACTATGGATTAATCTGTGCATCACTGATCTGGCTTCGACCTGTATAAAGATATGAAGTGCTGGTAGATTCAGCAGGAATTTCAACGATGCAGCAGGAGTTGTTTTTATGGCCCCCATATTGCACTTGCTGCGTCTTTGTTAGTCGCAACACGAAATATAGTTTGTCGTCAACTATATTTAGGGCTGCTTGCATTCTCTCAGACACCACCTGAGCAAACCTGTCTTAAGAGATAAACCAAACATAAGCAAGACTAGAATCCTAGTACAGAGTCGATTAAGGACAACAACACGATCCTACCTGACAGCAAACAACTTCGAAAAAGTAGATAACTTTTAAAAGTAAACATTACAAAGAACATTAACGATGCAAAGCTTAGCTGAAGAATAGTCCTAGCCAATGCGGCATATTTTAGTATGAACCAAAAATTTAAATCACGAAAGGTAGATCAAAGAACTAAGATACCGATAGTAAACTATGAATGCAGTAAGCCTTGGGTATAGACTCAAAAATCTGTTAACCGCATGGACATCTTTAAAAGAAAGGTGCTGAGACGACGAATGCAAGACTATACGGGAAGATACCTATTGCAAGATTGAGATAGCGATGGGAGGATGACATAGATGAAGACGCAAGAACTGTCTTTGCGAGTCGAGTTGTGGGAGAATGGCTATAGAAAAATGGGGGGGGGGTTTGTTAAGGGAGACCAGGGTTAGAATTGGTTTGTAAAGACATAGGATCGATCGATACAGTCCAAAAAGACCTATATCCGGAGGCTAATGGAAAGAATATTTAGAAATAAATATAAACCACTCGGATGACATTGGTTGCATGTTGCATGAATTGTTGAAATATAGTGTACAAGTTTTTTAATTTTATCGATATAAAAAGAAATCCACAAGGAAAACAATTCCTGTAGCTGGCTGTATACCACGTATCACAAAAAAAGAGGTTAGTCTTCGTAAGTGGGTATATTTATTTAAAAACCCTTAAAAGGGCTACATCAAAAACAAACGTTTTCGGACTAAACAGTCCATCATCAGGTTTAAAATCGCTAGGTTAAAATGCCTGAGCCACTAAAATACATGGGTAAAAACCTTTTAAATTACATATAGTTATAAAAGATTATACATCTTGTTAAAAAACTGTGATGTTCAGTATTAAATTAAATATGACTTACATAGTAAAATAGGTAACATACATTGTAAAATTGAGTTCCAGAGCCGGGGAGAAAACCTCTACGCACGGAGAACAGCTGAAAACAGTTTCCAGATTTTTAACAAAAGACTAACCTCTTTTTTTTATAAAAAGAAATAATAATATAACATTATTATAATGTAACTAAAAACCTTTTTTAACCGCTCATAAAGACTAAATTCATCTAAATTAACAAAACCTAACCTTTGTGCTATTTTGAAATACTAAAACAGCTCTCCTATAAAATGCTTTATTTTTGACATACCTTATCTTTTCTGTGTACCCCTCATAATATGTAAACAGAAATATTGAAATGATGAAGAAAATCACGCTGTATCTTTTACTTATAATGATTTTAAGCTAAATATCTTAAGCTAGTGTAACGCAGTGAGGTATCTTGCTTGGTAACTAAAATAAATTGTTTAGGATGAAGTGTAAAAACATTTCGTAGTATTTGCGCCCATGGCTCAATAATACAAACGACACAATTGTCTAATGGTTGTTAATAGGATCAATGTGGAGAACAGGGATTCAATCCTGCGCATTATGCAAAGCACATTGACCTATTTCAACGTACTGCCCTGGACAACATTGTCACCGTCAATGGATTATGCAATCGTCAAAATATTTCGGATGCACGAGCAGCTGTTTTATCTACGGTTCAAATTGATTTTATCTAAGGGAATGGAAATGATGCAGGGAATTAATAGCTGTATGCGGATGTTAACGTGAAAAGGGGCTGCTGCCTTTGTCGATACCCATTCCCAGTTAGCGAAACGTTTATAAAAGAGTATCGATGTGGCGTGATAAAAAGTTTATGCTAAAAATATCGGATATCTCAAACATGTTACATTTTCTGAATTTTCTAAACGTTCTTTTTGAGTTATATACCACATCTGCATTTGCCACTTTCATTTCAGTTTATAAATAGAAATAAGATATTTTCAATTTATCTGTAAATTGGAAACTCCATTATAATCTTTCAATTATAGGAAAGCGTTTGGGAAATGATTTCTAAATTCAGGTCATAATATAATTATGACCAAGACTATAATTTATTTCCAATATGTTACGAAACAAAAATAGTACATTGTTTACCGGGAAGAAAAAGCTTAACATTCCTGGACGACTGTGAAGATTGCTAAGTCGAGGCGCAAGCCGAGACTTAGCAACACAGAGTCCAGCAATGTGGCTTTTCCTACGAGGTAAACATACTATTTTTCCGCAAATCGTTTAAAATTCGACAGATATTGATTGATTTAAAAAAAACGCGATAATTTTATTCCCAAATAAATGGTGCTTTGAAATTCCTAATAAAATTACTTGGGTTACTATGGAAACGTATTGAGGTTGAATTGTCAAACTTGACGCTTATAAATTTAATTGCTGGTGTTCTCGAAAGTAAAATGATAAGTGATGATGAAATTTCCATTCCTGGGACTCCTCCAGAGCTGGTTGAGGCAGTGAATACTGCTTCATTAGAATTATTGCCAAAGAAATCAAGAGAAAAGTACGAAAATGCATACAGACGTTTTATGGATTATCGCATGAGTAAAAATACGAGTTCTTTCTCAGAAAATGTTGTAATGGCATACTTTCTAGACCGTTGTTTAAAGATGAAATCTTCAACATTATGGGCCAATTATTCAATGCTGAAGTCAACCCTTGCACTTAAACACAATGTAGATATATCTACATACTCAAAATTTCGTTCTTTATTGAAATGGCAAGCTCAAGGTTATAGGGCAAAGAAATCTAAGATTTTAACGAAGGAAGAAATTGAAAAATTTATCCAGGAAGCTCCAGATAAAGAAAATTTAATGATTAAGGTAATTTACAAGGTTTTAATTTCTATTTAGATTATAGCTTTATTTATTTTTTAGGTGGTTGTAATATTTGGTATTTCTGGGGCCTGTAGAATGGATGAGTTAGTCCGAATGACTGTACACGATATAGAAGACTTAGAATCTAAGCTTTTAATCAGCATACCTGATTCGAAAACCAACAAACCAAGATCATTTGTAATTAATCAGATCTACTTGAATGTTTATCGAAAGTATGTTTCGTTAAGACCAGAAAATATGAATAGTGACCGATTTTTCTTTAAATATCAAAGCGGAAAGGGTTGTAGACAAGTGGTAGGAATTCATCAATTTAGAAAAATGCCCAAATAATTGCTACTTATTTGAACTTGGTAAATCCGACAGAATATACTGGTCACTGCTTTCGTCGGTCTTCTGCAACAATATTGGTTGACTTTGGTGCCGACATAACTAGTTTAAAGAGGCATGGCGGATGGAAGTCATCAAACGTTGCTGAAGGATATATCGAAGAATCGCTTAACAATAAGGTTGAGGTGGCAAATAAAATTTTCACAGTACAAAATATTCAACAAAATGACACTTCCACCCTGCATGTTGTCCAAAATGTATCTCATAGTTCTAAGAGTGTTCCTCCAATGTTCAATAATTGTACTAACTGTCAAATTACTGTAAATATAACAAATTGATCTTAAAAATGTATTCAGCAATGACTTGATGTTTTCGAAATATAAATTAATTCCTTATAAGCAATGTGTTTTCTATCATTTATGTAAAACACTAACAATTGTACGGAAATATCATTTCCTTACAGTAAAGAAATGACATTTCCTTACAGTAAGGAAGTCCTGACTTTTTCTTCAAGAAATTTTGACAGGAGTGTCAAAATTTCCTGGTGATTTGCGGAAAAATTTATTGTTGTAGCCGTTTCCGAGAAACAATGCTTATGCTAACTTAAGTATAAAGCTAGCAGAGCCATAGCTATATCTCAGCAATGAAAAGGTCTATAGGGTCCATGTTGGCGACATATTTTATTGGATTTTATTTCAATGGGTCCTAGAGTTCCCCAAAAAGAAACGTGGAAGGTGGATGTTCCCAGAAGATATAACACTTTACGAAAAAAATATTAAGACTAGTTTGGATACACACGACTTAGAGAATATCAGCATCAATGAAATGAACAATATTATTACTCAAATATTGAAAGAAGCTGAAAAGAAATACTGTCCTCGTCCTGAAAACAATAACAAAAAATTAAGCCACAACACAAAACATCTTCTAGAGGAAAGAAAAATACTTAGGGAAAATCAGGATCATAACCAAAATGAACTAATAATTTTGAATAAGAAAATTAAAAAGGAAGTTAGAAAAGAACTGAAACGATACAATACGATGGAAATAACTAGAGTAATAGAAGAAAACAAAAGCTTAAAAGTACTCAGACAGAGCATGTCCATTGGAAGAAAAAACGTCCACAAATTAAAAAGTGAACAGGGGAAAATCATTGAGGATAGAGTTCAAATTATGAACACGATAGAGAGTTTTTATAGACAACTATACAAAGAACAGCAATGTAACCGGAGTGGATCATTACCATAGATAATCAATCAGGGATCTAAAATTTTACCGGACGTAACACCCAATGAAGTTCGAAGGTCAGTGCAAGAAATAAAAAACAATTAGTCCCCCGGAGGCGATGAAATAGTGGCAGATGCCTTGAAAGTGGCTGGAACAAGATTATGGCAGGTCCTTGAGAAACTAATCACTAGATGTTTGCAGGAAGCAATAACACCAACCCAGTGGTATAACGCAGAAATTGTTGAGCTTCTCCGTCGTATAAGACTGACTTGGGCAGCCTTCATCAAGCTGAACCATATTTTCAAATCGTCTAATATACCAATATGTCTTAAAAGAAAAACCTTTAATCAGTGTGTTTTGCCAGTGTTGACTTACGGTGCGGAAACGTTGACCATGACAAGGAGAACTGCTCAAAAGATCCGTGTGTGTCAAAGGGCAATGAAGAGTGCCATTTCATGTCACATATCATAGCTGGTCTTATAGCATTTTTATCAAATTTTTCCTTTAGTTTCATTGAAATTTTCTATCACATGCACACTACTTGCTTCGTTCTACTTTATCGATCTCATTGTAATTATACTGCATGTATATTTGCCTATCTTTTCAATACTCTGTAATACCGATACTAAGTATTTAAAACTATAAATTTTAATAATCATTTATAACCAAGTTTTAAACCTTTTTCCCCGAGAGCTGTTCCTACACTGTTTTAATTTTTGTTCTAAATCCCTTTGAATATTTAAATTTAATAAACTGTCAAATTATTTTTCTATCGCTTTTTGACATCCATGTCGTTCGTTATGTGGATTAGTAGGATTATTTGATTTATTGAGAAAGTATTGGAAAGTATATCACTGATTTGTTGGTCATCTGTAATTATTTTGTCCTACATGGTGATGATCTAAAATTTTGTAATGACATTACATGTAATGACATGTAATGTCCTTTCATTCTCTTTTTTTTTACCATATTTGAGTAGGTGGGGTATCATTGGTAATAGAGCTGGTAAAATGATTCCATGAATTTTATTTACTGTTTTTTATGTTGTTTATTATTTGAGTTGCGTTATTTGTTGAGTATGTTGAGTGCGATATTTTCGGTATCTGCTTAAAGCTCTTTTGCTTTCTTGAATTGCTTGAATTGAGTTAATTTTGTATTTGCTGATACACTCCTCTGCGAATCTTTTTAACCTTACCACCACTTTCACTGGATGAAATAATACCTAAACCTTCTCTTTCATATACAAAAAGTTATATTGCAAATCTGGTTCTGATATGAAATTTATTATAAAAATTGGATTGTTTAGTGGACTTAAAATGGCTTTACTTTATAACCATAATCTCCTTGTAATAATCCATTTCTATTATCTCCATTTAAACTTATTATCAAGAATACAGAATTATTTATTCCTACCCTAGGAAAACATATCGAATACTTATCACGAAATTGTTAGAATTTAAAATCAACATTCCATATTAAGTTGATTTTGTGAATTTTTTGTTTTAAAAACGCCACTTTAAGCGTTTCAGAAAAATACAAAAATACTTTCTTGCATTGTTATAGAATATCAATATCTTGTTTTTCGTATTCGTTACACCTATTACATTTGGAAGAACCCATTGCGGAATTTAAATATTGCTGAATAAAACCAGACTTCAATTTTCCACTTCGATAACTTACAAATAAATAGGGATAAGTTACGAATTGCCAAAAGCACTGAAACCTGTATATTGTAAAGAAGTAAAGGAATATTTTCGTCACTTTCCACGACATTTCACTTAACTTTAGTGGAAGGCCGAAGGCAAGGATGTAATGGAAATTTTCTGAATAAATATCAAAGTGGCAGGTTTCAGATGCGTAATACATGATTTGAAATGCACGGAGATTTATTACTCTAGACATAAAAATAAAGAACATGTTACGTGAGTATAAAAATGTTTTCTTTTGACAGTCTCAAACAATTTTGGTGTTAAAATTATCAACCTAACAGGCTTAACACTCTATTGAAAATGGCACCTAAAGTGCCAATATTATTTTTAATGTTTTCTACAGTAAATAACATGGTGAATGAATTTGACTTTCAGGAGAAGAATTATTAAGAACAGTACGGATACTTTTAGGCGACAATTACTATATTAGATCGATGCGGCTAAAATACTGCGATGGAAAAGGCAACGGGAATCCACCTCATTATCCTCCCTAGTCAAGTAATCATGGAATAGATTAGGAAAACCATGTTATATATATAAGAATAATTATAACACTACTTCACTCAGTTTTTGAATTATTCACAGCTCATTCGAACCTACAACTTGAATATATATAGAATTTATGATTCAGCTAAACTATCTAATTCAAATCTAAGCTCATTAAGTGAAACTGATCTAGAAGGGGGCTTTCTCTAAAGTTTTACTTCAATTTGGTTGTGATACCGTATGTCTTTGAGACGCTGAATGAGGTTGGATACAAGAACCTTAATGTCTTTGTTTTCTGGCTCTCTTGGAGTTTCGAATATACCTAAAACCTTCCACATAATAACAGTCAACATAACAATGAATATAGTGAGTAGTCCCTTGGTTAAATAAGGAATCCACTGATGATTAGCAATGGTTTTTCAAGTGTGTTCGAATATATATCTTAGTCAAACTGCTCTGACTCAAGTACAACATTTGTCTAGGAACGTTGATCTGCTTTATAATTGGCCTCTGTATAACGGGAGTCTTTAAATAACTTCCAATTGCTGTTTTCAATCCATTACCTGTGAGTTATGTTATGTTTCGGGTCTGAGCAACGCATTTTGGTGACAGCTTTATAAAACTCGTTTAATTGATTATATGTTCAGATCAAGAACCGTCGCACATATAGCTTAATTTATAGCGAATGCTGGAATGACTAGCCAGAGATTCGGTGTGCTCATTTTCAAGCAACTGGCTTCCTTTATCATGTACTCTACTATATTGCAAGTAGTGTTGGTAGTTCCATCATATAATTCATTTAAGATACTGTTTGGCTGGCTATCCATATTAATGATTCGTATTGGTGAACATACCAACTCTTCTTTTTTTAATTCTATACACCTTCCTTTATCGTCATATGTCACTTCAAAATAGTGTAAGTTATTGTAATCCACTGCAAATAGATTCCTTGAGATCAATAACAAGCGCACAACACCACCTCTTACCGACAACGGAAGAGTTGTGACTCACAGTAGGTTGTATCTAGTGTCATTAATTATTCGGAAATAGCCAATAATGCGATGTCCCCTTCTTCATTTTGTACGACTGTATCTATTCTTGGCTGCCTTCTTATATCTACTGCTTGTGAATGGAACCTTGTAGCATTCGAAATGATTGACTCTATTTGTCCGGGATTTATGATATCTATGATTCTAATGAAGATTTAATATTTTTTCGTATGTGTTCGAATATTCTTTTGCATATTGCATTGCACGGTTATTGCACTTAAGTCGTTTTGGCTTTAAGTCGTATGTACTCTTTTTCTAATGTCTCAGCTCTATATGAGACATCACTTAGGCCTTTAGACAATTTGTTAGTTCCGTTTATCAGTGCTTCTTGGAACCTATTTAAATGTCCGTTTATTCTTTCTTCTTTAGAGTTCTAAAGGTATTGTTTGTAACATCAGCTTCGTCTGATGTTTTGAATTTTTTATTATATCCTTCTGATTTTCGTCCAAGAAATCTATGTCCCTGTATACTTCATCATTTACCCAAATACTGATGTGAGGACTGTCCTAGAAGACCACTTTTCGGCCTTCTTTTAACTTTCAGATCTAATACTCGACTTGTCAGTTTTCCTCGTTCTTTTTCCTCTTTTAGCTAGCTCGATATTAAATCACAATTTATTATATTGCTTTTCTTACACATATCTTTCAGCGATTTTCTTTCTTACACATATCGTTCGTTCACCATCTAATTTTTTTTCTTTTCTAGATGAGTTTTTAGTCTAAATACCCCTCGATCTATGTATACATCGCATAAATGCTCTGAATATAATCTGGGGAATGAGGTATACATTTTATACAAATTTGCAACTGATGGCTTCAAAAATACTTAAAAATAGGATGCAAAACATAAATTTTCTCCACATACTACTTGCTCTATTTGTCTTTAGTGAGGTGGGCTCTCGTACTATTAATATTAACTTGTGTATAGGACAAGTAGTAACTTTTTCCGTTCATCTTTTGGACTGCTGCGACTCTAGTCAAACCTTCAGCTCCGGGATCTGTTTCAATTATCTTCGCTAGTGTCCATTTTCCAGCGAGGTGTCATCCTCCTTTATTATCCACCACTCCTTTTGTTCTACGTTTGTCACGGGATTTTGCCACTTATATCGCTGTTGTAGATTTGACAAGTAGACATGTCTTCAACTGTTTCAAAAATATCTTTTTGTCCACAAATCTTGTATGAATATTTTTGATTGCATTATTACTGGCGCAATCCATCCGAATGGGTCATATATTTTTGCTATTTCCGATAACACAAGCCTCTTTGTTATTATTTTATGTTCGGTTATATTTATTTTAAATTTAATTAAATCTTCAACCGGTGATCAGTGGTAACCCCAGCGTTTTATATATCTTCTTTGTCTTTTAAGTTTTAGGATCAACGCTTTCTAGTTCCTCTGGTATGGTTCCATTAAATATCGACTATTACTAAGCCAGTTTCTTAATACAAAACTTCCTTTCTTAAAAATTTCTATTAACTTTGTTTAAGCTTGATAAGCTTTAGCCAACGTTTCTGATATCAGCTAAAAGTTCGTCTACGTACATGTTGTGTTTAAACAATTTCCGCAGGTAGTGAATATTTTAATTTCTCGTCATTACATAATTCCTGTATCGTTCTTAATGCAAGGTATGGCGCTGCCTTCGTACCATATGTTACTGTTGACAACTGATACTCCTTTATTGGTTCTTTTACAGATTGTCTCCATAATATCTTCTGGTAAACTTGATCTTCTTCGACTATCTTTATTTGATAGCCTAAACATTTTCTCTAGATCTGCCGTATATCGCCATCCACCCAGAAACACCACGTAACTCAATTTTTTGATAAATGGGATTTTATTTCATTTGATCCGAAATCTCATGCAGAATATCTGAACGACTTTAGATTTAAAAAAAAATCTCAACAGATTTCGCTGTAATTGCAATAAAGCAACACCACGCACATTTCTAACTATAACACCACAATATCTTATTCAGTTTCCATACCAAAACCAATGACTACCTAGTTCGTCGTCAACAAAAGTTCTGTTGCAAATGCAGATTGCAGAGGCAAAAAAATTTGTTTTGTTAGTGTTGTCTTGTAAAGTTGAAGAAAATGAGATAGGTGCTGCTGCTTTCTTGATGACGATATGCTATTTTGTACGACCTCCAATTTATTAATATATTTGTAAGATCTTGTTGCGAACGAGGTCCAGAGTGTATTATATCATTGAGACTGATTCCTATTGAACTTTTACTGGAAGCGTCGAACACTGCCCTGCATTTTGGTGCGATACTTTTCTCTTTTATTACTACATGATAAGGAAGGTAATACACTTGCTTATTTATGGTTTTGGTTTTATTTAATTTCATGTGACCTAAGTCTTTATATTTCTTCATAAATTACCTGTACTCTTTTTCTAGGTTTCTGTCTCTTTGAAATATCCATAGGTCGTTGGTTCATATCCGGCTCGAAGGACCAATGGACAGATTCGATTTAAATTATCGGGATCAATTTGTTTTTTAATGATTCTTTGTCCGATTCCTCTCGATCGACGATGGTAATACAATAAAATGTTGTGAAGTCGTGAAGTAAAAATTATAGTTTTATTGACAGCTACTAATAATTACACTCTAGTTGTTAGTTAGGTAACTATCTATAATAGACTGCGCTCAAATAAGTACAAATCATCAGTTTAAACTTTCACAAATAATGTTCACCTCAGCTCAGAGGTTAGTGCTTATGAGCTTACAATACAATGTAATCTAGGCCGTTATTGCAACGCTTAGGAAGTTTAATTAGAAAATATATTATTCGACAACTTATTAAGTCTGCAAGTTGAATGGACTCAATATGTTATTAAAATATTAGTCGATATGTTTCACAATGTCTCAATGATACACGGTGAAACCATAAAGGTTAAGAAGTTAAGAATAATGTGAGATTACAAATTAAGGAATTAATTTGTGATTGAACACCCGTATAACTTCAAATGATTAGAAACCTGTAATATTATTTGGTTTTGTATTTACTTACTGTATCAAATTTTTAATGAAATTATAATTTAAAAATTTTCGCATGTTTTTTATGTTATGGCTGACAATGTAACATCCCGTACCCTTTAAAATTTTAATTGTACTTCAATCAATGCAGATGTCATAACTTTTCCAACAAGCTGTAAACCACGCTGCAGCTGACGTTGATCTCGGCATTAATTTAATTTAATTAGACGAATCTGTTTAATTTAGATACTGCTCTTCAAATATAATTTAAGGGGAGAGAGAATTTTCGCTTACCGACGGTGATAGAGAAGAGTGAAAGTACAACATGCAGAAGAAAAATATTAACTCCGACGCGAGAATTGGAGCTCTACTAATGGATATGGACGGAGGCAAAATTGGGTCTAGGACAATTCGCCGTCGCCAATTCGCCGTCGCCGATTCACCGTCGCCCATTCACCGTAGGGACAATTCACCGTTAGCCGATTCGCCGTCGCCGATTCGCCGTCAGAATTTTAATTTTTAGAATGTTTATTATTAACACTTGATTATAAATAGAAGATTTTAGGCAATAAATTATTTTATAGTAAGTACCAATTAATGGTGTGTTGATGTTTAAATTTTTATTAGGAATAAAATATTTAACAAGAACTAGAAAACAATTAGGGTGTAACAATAAAACACTGAAAACTTTGTTTTCAAACTTCCACAAAATTTATTTTAAATGTTATCACTACAGCTGTTTCGGCTGATTGCCTTTCTCAAGCCACTTGAGAAAGGCAATCAGCCGAAACAGCTGTAGTGATAACATTTAAAATAAATTTTGTGAAGTTTGAAAACAAAGTTTTCAGTGTTTTATTGTTACATAAAATGAATTTCCATCAAGTAACGGTCGAATCCATCAATTATAACAATTAGGGTGGTTGATATTTAATGTGGGTTAAAATAGTTGTTGTTTATTTAATGACCATTAATAAACCAGTGAATAATGATTCAAGGATTTAATTTTTAGTTTAAATTATTGTTTAAACAATTAACAAGGATTAAAAAAAAATAGGCAATAATTTTTTTTTAGTAAGTACCCATTTATTGAGGGTTGGTGTTTAACGAAAACTGAATTCATAAAATTTTATGTTTAATTAAATATTTTTGCTAAGTAAATGAAACAAGGAATCCATTGTTTTATGTTTTGTTTTATTAAAAAATTAATTTCTACATTTCCTAGTTATGGGCTAAGCCTCTGAGATATTCTAAAATATTTTCTCTATTATAATTGTGTACTAAATGTAAAATTCTTTGGTCCGCTAGTCTATATTTTTTTAATTTTAGAGGAGGTTGATGACCAGCCACAAGTTGTTCGTAATAAACGTCTCTCCCTTTCTGCACTTTTCTTAGCGCCTCTATAAATTTCCAGATATAAGGATGCGTTGTACCCAATTTCAACTGCAACCTTCTGTGAGCAGCTTCAGCGTGGTTGTTGGTTCTATCTTGTCCATTTAATGTCCTCTCATAGAGATTCCACATCCGATGTGGAAACAGTGGGGGACGTTTATCATTTCCTCGTCTGCAAATAAAAAAAAAAAACGATAAAGTAAACAATGTTCAATTTCTATGAAAAATTGATCAGGATATTGCATTTTGCAACTAAGAAACGGCTGATCGGCTAAAAATTTCATTTAAAAAAAAAATATTTTTTTATTGAGATAATTGTAAACGATACTATTAAAGGGGCAAAAATTATTTAACCAATTACCTATATAATAACGTATAACATAAGAAACCGAAAATAACCGGAAAAATGAAAAAAAGGTAACTTGTTAATTAAGAATGTCTTTTTATAAATTTAAAAATTTTAATCATCATTAATACCTATCAAAACCAAAAACAAAATGTTTTAAATTGATAGCTATAATTTTTAAAATATTTTAGACACAACTGTTTTTAAATGTGTTTTAATTTTTTCGATTTGAAAAATTGACAAAATTAAATTGTTTGCTAAAATAATCATTAAAATTTTTTAATTTTTTATATGCTATTTCTACACTAACTGAACATTCTGACATATTTGCATTTTGTTTATAAAAAAGTCGGAAAATATTTCTTAATTGTTGGTACATAGTGGAATATTTATTCTCAGTACCGCTCTGAATGGCTTGTTTTAAGCTTGGGTACACAGTTTACTTTAATTGCTATCGACGTATCTTCATCTTTCCTCACTAGAGGTCTCTAGTGCATACTCTGGTAGTTATTGTCACGTAATTGCCAGAGTAATCGGTGCGTTTTGATATTGGTTTTGAGTCTTCTTACAAACTCCTTCTGATGACGGGTAGACCCAGAAACACGTGTCAGGGAGTGGTAAGAGACTCAAATTAAATCGAAACGCAACATTCTTCGTATATTTCTTAATTGTTATAAAAAAAAGTGATGCTGTCTTCGCCATACGTAGCCAATTTTGATATGTATAATCAAAATAAAAAAAAAATGTAACTTGTGAGGTTTGTAACGAATCAAATTTGTTTATATAACAATATTTTTACTATTACCTGTTTCGGCGACCCCACATAATTGTCCTCAAACCAGTCCAAAAGTGGTTTGAAGCTCTTCCTGTAGATTATCGCTTAGTACAATAATGGCTTTATTCAAATCTTCTATGCGAACAAAAGCGATGGATGTTACCATTCTTGCGTTCAATGCAAATTGTGGATTGTTTTTTGTACTCCGTTAATTTGTCCCATTGTTGCTAAATGCCTTCTCATGTTTCTGAGCCAGATAAAAAGCATCCGTGAAGGCTTACATTTGGAAAGCAGTCCGTCGTGGCATTAAATGCAGCCTGTTCAAAGTCACAATGGATTTGTAGAGGCTCTACATCTGGTAATAAGTACTTTGATGAGGATCAAAACATTTTTTTGTAGGTCGCTTCTCGCTTGTTCGGTAATAGAGCATAAAATATGGGATGAACACCATTGTTTTTGACTGCCATCACTGTATAAACTTAGGAAAATTAATGGTGGTGTTATCGAAAATGTGCCGTCGGTTATACCAAGTTGTAGAGGTTTGCAAATGTTGCAGCCAACTTTGTCTCCCAAAAAATCAGTATCCTAGTGGGTCCATCCGAGTAATCGGACATTAGAAAATTTTCTGCTACCTCAGGTTGGCTGTAATTACAGTCGGTAGGCTTCTGGCAAAACCAAGTTCTCGAGATATTGTTCTGAAGCTATTTTCTTGTGGCATTGTAAATTATTATTTATAACTGGGAATAAGCCACAATTAAAGATAAAAATACGTTTATTGACGTTTCAATTTCCAATTCGGAAATCGTTCTCAAAATACAAACAAAATGTTTGTATTTTGAGAACGATTTCCGAATTGGAAATTGAAACGTCAATAAACGTATTTTTATCTTTAATTGTGGCTTATTTCCCAGTTATAAATAATATTCAGTTCTCGAGATTTAGAGGATTTGCAGGTGCTGAATTTATTTCATTACGTGTTCGCCTGATTACCTTTCTTAAAGCGCAGATGTTAGGTAATTTAGCCTGACTAGCTTGTGAAGGCATTGCCAATACATTCATTATAATCTGAAACCGAAGTTTAAAATAAAATAAAATAAAAAAAATTGTTATTGTATTTTTTTCAACGCAGTAAACCAAACGTTTATAATATAACACATTTGATATTGTGAATGGTTAAACTAAGCTTATTTAAAAATTAAAAAAAAATTACCTGTACTGTAGTCTCTCTAGATTCTGCAGCACGTTTCTTTATTTTTGTAACTATTTCAGCTACTTCTAGAGAGGCTGCATCAGAGTCGAGTGTGTGTGCCCATTGATTTCGTTAATAATTACGTGATTTCTCGTATGAATTCTTGCTTTGCACCTATCTCTTCGTTCACATCTCCAAAATTTAACATTTTCGTCCTTTTTGCTCAATCCATCGAATATGTAAAGATCCATATGCCGAAAACTTCTCCTTTCCTTTTTCTGACAAAATTGGCATCTCCATTATATTGTTTGTTTACAGAAACACTTTGATACTCAATTATATTCTAAAGCTAACGTCGATATTTATATTGTACTAGAATCACCCTAATACTCATTAGTGGAGGGATAACTACTTTAATCTTAATCTTTCTAGTTCTTGTTAAACACTTAGTTTTAAATAAACAACAAATACTTTAATCCACATTAAAAGATAAACCACCCTAATTGTTTTCCAGTTCTTGTAAAATATTTTATTCCTAATAAAAATAAAACACCAACTCAATAAACATCAATAAATAGGTACTTACCATAAAATAATGCATTGCCTAAAATCTTATTTTATAACCAAATGTTATTAATAAACATGCTTAAAATTAAATTTCTGACGGCGAATCGGCGACGGCGAATCGGCTGCCGGTGAATTGTCCCTACGGTGAATGGGCGACGGTGAATCGGCGACGGCGAATTGGCGACGGCGAATTGTCCCATTCCCGGCAAAATTATATCTTTAGTGAACTGAAATTGTTCCGAAGTTTCTCCTCTAAATGAAGAGAAATGCTCGGCTGTTAAAATAGGTATTAAAATATAAGGAGGCGCGAATGTTATTTCTAATCTATCACACCAAATTTCTTCAATTTTAATCAACAAAATTATTTATTTTTGTACATGTATCCTATTTACTCACTTTTTTTATTTTAATAAACTGAATTGATTAAAATAAAAACTTGAAAATTTTTTGAAAATTTCCTTTATCACTCGCACCGTTTAGAAAAAAATCTAACATTTTGAAATATTTCGCCATAATTTTGGAAATATTGCTTCTTTTGGGCTCTGCAACCAGGAATACTCCTATGAAGCTATAAACTATGTTAAATAATGGTGAGAGTATCTATTATCTTCATAGCCGACAGCAGTAGTTGTTGTTAGTTCAAATTTAACACGCGAGCGATCGCGTTCGTCGGATCATTAAAAAAATCTAACTACGCGAGTGTTTGCGTGTGTTGATTTTTAGAGAGATCCCTTAAGAAAAGTATAATATTATCATAAAAGGTAGATTGTTTAATAAAGCACCTATAGATTGTTGAACATCCATTATTATAAGCGCTATTTTGGTTTATTGCAGGTAAATATGGACAAGAAAATGGAAAACCAGTTACTAAAATGGTATGAAGAGATAGACAGCGAATGTGAAACCACTGGATTCTGATAAGGACTTAAGTGATGTTCGTTTGAATACAGTACCCACAATACAGATTCTGAACAGTCCACAAAAGATCTACCCAGTGATCCTGAAAATACCATGGAAGAAAGCGGCCAAGATGATGGTTATCCAAGATTTTATGGCAAAGATAAAACATCATAGTTAAAACATAAAAAACACACTCCCAAAGATAAGACCAAAGCTTGTAATATTGTTACGAACTTACCTGGGTAAAAGCAAAAGCAAAAGACGCCAAAATCATATTAGAATGCTGGAAATTGTTTTTCTCGAGATGCTATGATCAATAATATTGTAAAATATACAAATCAAAAACTGGATATGATAAGAGTGTTTTATACTCGCCAAGGATTGTCCTGCTGTTGACTACGAGGAAATGCAAGCATTTATCGGACTTTTGTTCCTTGCTGGGGTAAAGAGAGCGCAACATTTAAATACTGATAACTCTGGAAATTAGATGGCACAGCTCCAGATATTTTTGCAGCTAATGTTTTTAAGAAAAGATTTCACCAAATAATTCAAGCTGTAAGATTTGACGACGCCACTAAGAGACAAGAAAATTCGGCAGTTGATAATCTTGCACCCATTCGAGAAATATATGAAATGTTTGTCACTAACTGTTTATCTGCATACACTCCTGGATTCTATGTGACCATAGATGAAATGTTGGAAGCGTTTCGTGGTAGATGCAAATTTAGGCAGTATATAGCCAATAAGCCAGCGAAATACGGAATCAAGATTTATACCTTGGTGGACGCTAGAACATTTTTTACACAAAATCTCGAAATTTACCCTGGCAAACAACCTGAAGAACCATATCAACGTATCCAACGATGCATCTAGTGTAGTAAAAAGACTTATACAACCCATAAGTGGAACCGGTCGAAATTTAACTACGTCTAATTACTTTTCCTCTGTACCCTTAGCTAATTCTTTATTGAACGATCATTGCTTGACAACAATGGATACTTTGCGTAAAAAACAAACAACAAATTTCCTCTGAGTTGACAGATATAAAAGGAACACCTTTATGTAGTAGCATGTTTGCATATGGTGACAATGGAAACAAAAAATAAGAATGTACTACTACTTTCAACACTACACAGCGATGGCTCCTTGATGAAAACACCAAAGAGCATAATATGAAACCAGAGATTATTACTGATTATAACCTCACAAAGGCGAAGTAGATGTTGTTGATAAAATGAAGGCAGAATACTCGGGATTCGATTTAGCAATCGCTCTCCGTTTACTCTTTTTTTACTCAGCCTACTACATATTGTAACTATAAACAGCCAAATAATTTACAACAATAACACTAATATTGCAACATCTCGAAGAAGCTACATTGCGGAGCTTGGCAAGCAACTTTTAATGTCCCATCTTCAACGACGTTCCAATATCCAAAATCTGCCTTTTCATTTGAGCCTCAAGATCCAAAATATAACCAAAAAAAAAGCCATGAGTTTCTCAAGGTTCAACTCCAACTATAAAACCAAGATGTCCTTTTTTGCCCTGTAAGGAAGAACAGGTTTACCCAACATTATTGTACTAACTGTAAGGTGCCGATATGTAAAGATCACGCTGGTTTAAAAATTTTCCTTGCCACCACTTTTAAGAATCTTTACATCCAACAAAAAAAAAGATATACACTCTCTATTACACAAAAAAACCCAACAAACAACCACCCACCCTCCCCCCCACCAAAACCCCACACCTTCCATAACCACATCCACAACACTATATCCATATAACAATCCTCCTATTGTGTCCAATTAATAATATATATTCATCAATCCTGTCTACCACTCCTTCACTCACCTCTCATTATCATCTATCCTCCTTACAATCCCCCCACATCCCCCCCCCCCCAACCTCTTCACTCATTACATCTTCCTCTCCCACACACACAGCATCAATCCATTCTCTTCCAACCGCCCTCTTCCCCTCCCCCCACCCCTCCCCCCCCTTAACAATCATCCCCTATCACTCCTCCTCCTTCACCCTTACATCAACACAATACTCCCCCCACTCCCATCCCCCCCCCACACCTTATCCCCACCTTACCCCTAATAACCAACCAATTCCCCTCCCCCAAACTATTCCTATCATAAACCCTTCCCCACTCCATTCCCCACCAACCTTCTATCTTATTCAACATTGCCCACCCACTAAACAACATACTCCACATTTATTACCCCCCCCACCCCTTACCCATACAATCCTCACCCTCCTACTAAACCTAATAAATGTACAACATTTCACTATCCTGATAATATATTACAATTACTAGACCCCTCCCACCTAATAACCATACCCTACTACAAATCCCATACCCCATCCACACTCCACTTGCCCCCCCCTCATATTGTCTTCCACGCACATCATCATCAAACACATAATATCACCACCCCCAAATACCACCCCCTGCATTCCTTCCTCTATCCCCCCCCTTACCTCACATAAGGATAATATACCAATATCCCCACCCCCCCCCCACCACCCGCCAGTATAATGATCGCAACAACAACCCCCTGAATAGAGCTCACTCATGATATATCTGTAGATAAGTTAAAACCCACAGCCAGTTGAGAAACCCCCCCCCCCCCCCCCCAATCTCTACGGACGCATGCTCCAATATCCAAGTCCCCCCCCCCCCCTCCGCCCCCATATAGGCCATGCTCCCGTGTCTATACAGCCGTATATGGAGTAATCATCACCTTACTACGAAATTCAGAAGCTCCCCCCCACCCCCCCCCCACCCTCCGATGATACCCCCCCCCAACAAAAGACCCCTTAATCCACATTTATCTATTCATGAAAAAGCATGAGATACGCCGCAAACAACTCACCTAGGATGAAGCGTATGAGAAGTATATACGGAAGAGATAAAGCCAGACGCCCGATCTCCCCCCCCGCACTCCCCCCCTCCCCCCCCATAGAACCAAACTCCCTCCTAGACCGCTCGATAGGAGATAGGAGATATGAGAAAGCTGAGAAGAATTATGTGATTGATGATCTCCTCAGAAATATGGCTCCTCCCTACACTAAAAAAGTATACAGTGCACGCTCCTACTAGATAGATACACATACTCGCGGTCCCGCCTTGAATATAACTAAGATAGTTTAATCAAAAATATAACCAAAGGTAAGGAGCAGTAAGTAAGCAGTTCATAAAGATTTTATATTATAGGTAGCATTTCTTGAAAATGGAAAGTTATTGCAAATAAAACTATATTATTCTAATTTATAATTTGTACTTACCTAATTATATGGTTATACAGTTTGTATAACAAATTTTTCTTTTTTAACAGCTTGAACAACGACGAGTAGACTTACCTAAAATAAAAAAAAATATAAATGTCAAAAAAATTTACAGTACAAAATAGACTAGTGGAAAGTTGGAAAATGGTCCTCCAAAAAGGCTTCAAACGATAAGAAGGAGAAGGACATTCATACTAATCGTTTTCGCTTCAACAGCCTGCTAATTAGTTTCTAGTTTTTTACTTGTGTTGTGGTGTATTTAGGATATATAATAATATATAACGGTCAACCAACTATTCTTACCCGACCTGATCAAAATATTTCAGCCATCGATGTAACTTTCGCCTCGCCTGAACTAAATAGTAACATAATCTGGTCCGTCTATCCACATACTTTAGGTTCAAACCATTTTATCATCAACATGGAAATGAATTGCAAGAATAAAATTAAAAAGATTAGTCCTGCAAGCAAGTGGAACATAAAAAAGGTCAATTGGTATTTATATGCATCTTCTGCTGAACAATTTTTTGACAAGCAGTACCAAATGGAAAATATATCAGAAAAATACAGTTACTTAATCGATGGGATCAACCAGGCAGCAGAAATTTCAATTCCACAGTATAAACCTTTTAAAAAAAAATTCGAAACCCTCCCCCTTGGTAAGATAGAGACTGCGATAGAGTCATCAGTAAGAGACAAGAATCCCTTTCAATATATAAACATAATTCGAATTTTGAAAATTATTTGAAATACCAAAAGACATAACAAACATCTAAAAGCAATACCCAAACAAAGTTGGAAAAATTTTGTCTCCACCTGAAAAAAAAAATCATCAGCTTTATGGAATCAAGCTAGGAAAATAAACAAAAAACCAATATCGAACACAAAATGCTTTGACAGAGGAAGAATTTTTTGATCAAATAACACCACCATCTGTTATACCATGGGAAATTACAATACATTCTACAAATGACGAAAAGGAATTTTTACTAGAACCATTTAATATTACTGAATTAGAGTATGCACTCAAAAACAGAAATAATTCAAGTCCAAGATTCTCTGTCTTCAATCCTGACCCCCCAGGGGGAGTGTAGTGGTCGACGTGATGTCGTGTATTGTCCGTCTCCAGAGATCTCTGTTTCTGGTCATTTCTTTTAATTCATGCATAGGTCTTTGGCATATGCCTGTAATTTGATCTATCCATCTTGTTGGGGATCTTCCTCGTGATCTTCGGCCTTCTACCTTTCCTTGTATTATGAGTCTTTCCATGTTTTCTGTGTTTGCTCTCATAACATGCCCAAAATATTTTAATTGTTGGAGACGGACTTTACTAGAGAGTCGTTGGCTAACTTTTAGCTCTCTTAAAATTGAATTTTTTGTTCTTCGGTCGGTCCAAGGAATTCGTAACATTCGTCTCCAACAGAACATTTCAGTGGCGTCTATCTTTCTTCTCTCCGATTGTCTCAGAGTCCAAGATTCACATCTGTAGGTCAGTATTGGGAATATTAAGCAGTTGATCAACCTCATCTTTATCGCTCTTGAAATTTGACAGTCCTTCCATATTTTGGTCATTTTTGCTGTGGCAACTTTTGCTAGATCACATCTACGTTTAATCTCTTCTTGTAATGACCCTGTGTTTGTGATTAATGATCCCAGATATAAGTATGAGCTCACAACCTCGAACCGGTCAATTGTGGTTATGTGTGGATGATTGTTGTGTAGTCTATCCACTATCATGACCTTTGTCTTTGATATGTTTAATTGCAGACCAAATATTTGACTTTCGTTTTCGATCAGTCGTATAAGTTCTATCAGCTCTGCTCGACTATTTGCAAGAAGGGCTGTGTCATCTGTGAAACGTAGGTTGTTTAGTTTATGACCATTTATTGAGATGCCCTTTTCCCATCCTTCAAGTGCTCTTCGCATAATATTATGCGAAGAAGTCCAAGATTGGATAATATTATATATCCTGATTCAGTTTCTTCCAAAAATTGCTAAACTATTTTTATTGGATATATTCAATGACATAATTATTAATAATTCAATTATTCATGAATTGAAAGATGTAATTATTATTCCTATTCTTAAACCAGGTAAAAATCCCAATTTATCCGAGTCATACAGACATATTTAGAAATGATAAAGTTTTGTAAATATATGAATGTAGTGTATGTAAATATTTTTTCAACTATTATAACTTTATTGAACAATGATAAAGACAGGCTTATAAACACACCTAACAATCGAAGAAGTAATGCAAATGGAAAATAAAAGTACGATTCTATCCTGTCCAGAGGCGTACCCCCACTGCCTTGCGGTAGACACTTATCGATAATAAATATTAATGACTCTTAGATTTCTGGTATGACTTTATCTTACAGCTTTTATATGTTCTTTAATATAAAATGTGTTTACTGGTGCATTTTCTCAAACAATACTATTTCCTCAAATAAATAATTTAACTTAATTTCAGTAACATGTTTCTTTTAGTCGTAATGCTTTTCCACGACTTCGGTAACGTTATGGTGGCAATAAATAAGGGTATACAGACTTAAATACACCCTGTAGGATTTTAATATGTTTAAACTGGCGCCTGCAAAAAATAAAATAAACTCATTTCCAAGTTTATGTCGACTTGTGCATAAAATCTCGGTCTCTCGGGCCCTAAATTCACTACTAAAATTTTCTTCTTCGCGGAGGATTTCTCGTAAATAGTTGGCCAAGGTGTCTTAGATTTCCCATCGGTCCAACTTTAACGCTCGAGACTCATCGGCGACTTCTTTTATTTCTCTTTAAGTTAGTTGTTCTGAGAAATCCAAATCTAATTGAGTGCGCCTTAAATACAATAAAAACTTTGAAATTACTTTCTCTTTTGCTGGAACCATTTTATTTGGTTTTATGGTATACAAAAGTAAGTATAAGGGTATAGACCCCAATTTAGGATTATTAAGAAATGGGGGAGATAAAAATTTACTTGCAAATTAAAATAATCATCACTTATAATTGTTTTTCGCTTTCTTTTAAATTATAAAAGGCAACACTTCAAAACATACAATAAGAGAAAATATATTGCTGAGTGGTTTTCATAGTTCAGAATATAATTCTGGTTTAAGTGGGTGCAAATTCTTAACTTGCATATACTTTCACTGACTGCCTGAAAGCCTTATTATTGGCTTCCTTATTCCTTCCCACTATATAGAATTTTGCTCGTTGTATTGTCCCTGACACCTTTCCCCAGCCATCTTGTCTTCTAAAGAGCAGTAATCATGAGCTTATCTTTTTTTCGTTCTTGCAAATGTGCTGTTTATTTAATGTCCTCACATTTCAGTTTCCAAATATATAGTCCATGCTTCGTAGCTTTAGTCGTTTCCGAAAGTTGCGTCCTGTATTACGAGGCAAATGTTCAGGTTTCGTAACAGTGTGTTTTTTCCGGGAGTGGGTTATCAGCCCAATGCCTAACCTTTCCTCCTTTACCCGGGGTTAGGATCAGCAGTGGCCACTCCTGAGCTACTCGGTCCACTTCTTTTGTCACCACAGGCGAAGTTGACTTTGTTGACTGCTCTTCTTAAAATAAACTCAGTCCAGTAAGTATGGTAGTGATGCTCTGGACACCCTTTTTGGTAATTGCTTTTTCAACATACAACAGTGTGACTTTCTTACTCAGAAAAAAATAACTATAGTATGGTATCAAAATTGTAGGCGCTATATTCTGAGAAATAATAATTGAGTTTGAACAACAATGCTGTTGCCAGTTTGTGATTATAGATAATTTTACAACTTCTATATTAATAATTCACAAACAGTCAGCTAACTAAACAACCTAAAAATTACCAACGGATTCTTCAGACATAAAAATATTCATAAATATACATGGAAGCAAGAAATACGAAAGCTAAAATCGATTGTAGACTACGTTATAGTCAAACAAGATACCACTTCTTCTTCTTCTTCAGCCTTAAGTAATCCAACTTTGGATATAGGCCTACCTCAAATCAATCCAGTGAATCAAAATCGTATCAAACCCCAACATATATTTAATTTTAATCAAATAAAGGCAGATATCGAGCAGTTTTTTATTAAATCTTGCCATCATCTTGCTAAGCAAGTACTTTCGCGTTCAAAACATCTTCAGAAGCATCTGAAATAAGCCAGGAAACGTTTTTTCAAATGAAGATTAACTATAAAAAACTCAAAATTGATGGTTGATAAAAAGTTTATATAAAGTTTTAGACTTACTTCGTCAAAAATGTAGTAAAAAAATCCAGCACTTCAATGAATGTTATATACACTGAATTGTACGTGTGTTTCAAATCAGTGTTTTTCATGTTTGTTTGTGGTAGAAACTTTGTTTGTGCCTCCATGGTGGAAAATCCAGGGCAAGAGAAGTGTAGGAAGAAGAAGAATCTCATGGTTGTGTAACTTGAGGAAATGGTTCGGATGCACTATCGATCAGTGGAACTATTCAGAGCAGCAGCATCTAAGATCAGAATAGCCATGATGATTGCCAACCTCACTCGCGGAGATGGCACGTGAAGAAGAAGGTAGAAACTTCACCCAGTCCAACTTATTGAAAGTTTAGTTTATCCCAGCAGTGAATTTTTCTATTAATTAATTTATTTTATCGACATTTCCTTTTTCTGTTATTTGAATCAGTTTGGCAACGTCGCAAATATTTTGATCCCGATGCGTTTCCTTATCAGTTGTAGTTGTGTTGAGATTAATGATTTGTTCTTTCGTTTATGTATGTTTACGTATGGTTTATGCCTGGATATCACTGCTATCACTTACTGTTTTTCGCCAAAACCTTTCACATTCTTGAAAGAACCTTTTTTCACCAAATATTACTTAATTTTTGGTACTACACCCATAATTCAGGAAAAATATTTTGAGCCAAAATTTTTTAGAGCAAAAAAGTTAAAGTGATTTTTTTTCTTTCATTATTTAAAACGAGAATCACTATATAGCATAAAAAAGTATTAAAAACAAAGATGTGGATTTACAATTTGTACTAGTCCTCGTATATATGAAATATTCTTTTCAATTCCATCATATTTTGTTGATGTCACTCTACCATACAAGAAGTATCTTTGATATATGTGTTGTTATATAGAAGACAACATTTCTCAAAAAGAAAAACGCGCGAATGGGGACATTCTCCATAAGCGAAATTCACCTGTAGTTTCCATAATAAAGATTCAATTTGAAATTGAATTTCAGGAGGGAGTGAATAATACTCCAGGGAGCCGTAAAATTCTCTCCATGTAATAAAAGGTTTCGGGACTGCAATTTGTTTTTCTGATTGAATTTAAAGAAAAATCTACCCAAGTCTGTGTACTTTAAAAAGCACTATTGGAGTAAATCCTAGAAGGAATTGCAGGATAAAATGTCTTAATTACAAAAAGCGCTAAAAATGTTTTAAGATACGATAATACATTGCTTAATGATAAAATGTAACATAAACAATAAAGTTTGATCGTCAGAATATGAAAAACATATTTTAAATATTTGACTTAATTGTCGGTGATTAATAAATTGTAAGATTAGTTAGTTTTAGAGGTTCTACAAGATATATGAGCGATCTACTTATAGATATCAGACATCTGTCTTTGCGGCATGCAAAAGATAGCCAGTGTTATTTATACCTGTCCAGTTCTTTATGTTTCGTAGCCACGACATTTGTTTGCGACGTACCCCTCTCTTGCTTTCAATCTTTCCCTGGATGATTAGTTGAGGGATTGCGTATTTTTTTTCCACTCACTTTCCTCTCACACAATTTGACTTAATTGTCGGTGATTAATAAATTGTAAGATTAGTTAGTTTTAGAGGTTCTACAAGATATATGAGCGATCTACTTAAAGATATCAGACATCTGTCTTTTGCGGCATGCAAAAGATAGCCAGTGTTATTTATACCTGTCCAGTTCTTTATGTTCCGTAGCCACGACATTTGTTTGCGACCTACCCCTCTCTTGCTTTCAATCTTTCCCTGGATGATTAGTTGAGGGATTGCGTATTTTTTTCCTCTCAGAATATGGCTGAGGTATCCATTTTTCCGTAACTTGATCAAATTGAGTAGTTCTCTCGCAGTATTTGCCTTTCTTAAGCCTCTCGTTTCTCCCCTATCTGTCCATGAACTTATTAATGGAAGGTACTCTTAATGTCCATGTTTCCATGCTATATAACAATATGGACCATACCTAGCACTTATCCATTCTGTAGCGGAGATTGAAGAAAATATTACGGTTACATAGTAGGTAGTGGTTCGAGTGAAAAGATAGTGGTTACATCGAAAGCCAACTGTAGCGTTTACGCTACTGATTAGTGCAATATTATCAGAGTTAAAAATTGTATTAAATAAAACCCCTCATGAAATTTCTTGTGATCCGCTAGCGATCGATTTTTAAATCGACATTTCTCCACCCACGCGCTGGGAGCGCTTTGAAAGGAAGATTGAGGTTGTACGGAAGAAGTTTAGTTTAGCCACGTCAGTCAATTCAAATTGTCAAAAAAACAATATCTAATTCAATAATCATATCTCAATAATAATGAATAATAATAATTAATTTCTAAAATCAATATTCAATTTATAAGAGTTCCACATAAAAAGGAAGATTTTTTTGGAGTGCTGCGGCTCTATGTAAGTAAATAATTTCATTCACGTATTATCTCTTTATCATATAATCAAATTTCATTGCAGTTTAGTATTCTTTAGAGATTTATTTCTGAGTTCCGAAATAATTTAAATTTAAAATTTCCTTCATTCACTCGCAAAGAACATAAGGTCATTTTTTTATATAGTCAAACTTAAATTCCGATCTATTCCATATCTTATCAGTAAGTTTTTTGGTTCTTTTTTCTCTCACTTTTTTTGGTGGAATATACAAGGTTTCTACAGCCTTTTGTGTTAGGCGCGTGTTCATTTCATGGCGCAAGCCTGTCATGTCTACGAAATGAACTTCGGAAATTTTGACATTTTGGACCTAACCTAATGTTTTAATGTTTTTGTTTTGGTGCAGTGAAACGAATAAAATATGAATTGACAAAGTTCAGAAGAACTGAAAGAGAAGGAAGGAAAAATATTAAAAATATGGCTAAGCTCAGAGGAACAAAGTTAAACGGCCAAAGAGACACCAAATCTCAAGTGAGTGTTCGGGCTAGCTTCGATGCACTGGATTGCGGCTTTAAAGATACAACAGATAACAAGAGATAATGAGCTAATGAGACAAGAAACGAAATGAGACCTGACAATGTCAAACGTGATATAACTAAAGAAGGTCACTGGGAATAAATTTATAGAAAGAGAACACTAAGAAGAGAAAAGAAGGGCGCCAACTCAACGATAGTTGAGATTTTGAAGTAACAAATGAATCTGGAGATAGTAACCTGAAATACAAAACTAAATACTAATCTTGTTTTGCTATGTTATATACTGGTTAGTAGAACTGAAATAAAACTCAAAATAGCAACAATAAATATATTTATAAAAAAATGTATATAGAAATATGTGTATAAACAATTTACATAGAATGCAAAGCTAAATATACAGTAGTAGTATGATATAAAGAAACAATGGGACCTAATAGCCCCTCAACAAACGAATAGTCACTACCACTGGTCAAATAAAATATGATATATTAGTAAAAATCCAAGAATAGTCCGTATCATAGCCAAAGTCTTAATACAAAAGGTAATCATTTAAATTTAACTCATTCTACTACAATGAGATCCAAATTACATTATTATAAAGGTATCAAAAAGTGATCAATCTATTACAGATATATTAAAGATATTACATACAAAAATTTAGTTTTCAATACTCCTTATAATTTATTTTAAAAACACATGAAATTTATATCCCTTCCCAAAATTTAATATTATGACATCAAAATTTATTATTATTATTATTATTAAAAGCATTGTATTACAAAAATATATCAAAAAAAGTGAGTTTGGTCAATTACTCTTGAAATCCCAGTTAAACAAAAAAAACCTAATAACACATGAAAGGTATTTTCCCTCATCCCCAATATTTTAGAATTAGATTATGTCAAAAAAATGTATTTTATCAAAATTGTAATCTCCTAGTCATATTTAAAAAGTGTACACGATTTAAATAGAAAGTAACACAAAAACCAAATAGTTAAAACAACTTATCTTGGCAACAATAAGTCCCTAGGAAAACTCCTCTGGGCAAAACAAAACTAATTCATGGTTGTAAGATAAGTCCTAGGCACAAAACCAGTCACTGGTCTCTGGGTGACAGCAACATCCACAATCCACGGCAACTATTTAAAGAAGTGAATAACTAACATCCTTGAGGGAATATTTTCAAGTTAATATTCTTAGATGAATATTTTTAAGTGATAAATATTTTCAGTGACGGAATCTAAAAGGATTAATTAATTTAATAAATGTAATTCAATAGCTGTAGCAGCATGGATTCACTTTACCAAAACAAAACATCAAACATCAGGTTAGATATATTTGTCATGTCAAAATTCCCGAAGTTATTTCCCAGCATGATAGGAAATGAACATGCGCAGAATATAATAGCTGTCCAATAATTGTAGGACCTATTATATTCCACCAAAAAAAGTTAGATAAAAATTGAACCAAAAAACTTAATGATAACGACGTGGAATTTAAGTTTGACTATATAAAAAATGACCTTCTGTTCTTTGCAAGTAAATCAAGGAAATTTTATAGTTAAATTATTTCGGAACTCAAAAATAAGTCTCTAAAGAAATATTAAACTGCAAGGATAGATTTTATTGTATAATAAAAGATAATACGTATAAAATAATGTACTTACTGGAACTTGCAACACGCCAAAAAAAAATATCCTTATTATGTGGAACTCTTACATTAGAAAATCTTGATTTTTAAAATTTACTTCTTATTATTAGTATTACTGAGATATTATTAACGAATTAGATATTATTTTATTCGTCCCAGATTATTTTTCTGTTCCAATTCCGTCACTTTAAATTAGCTGACGTGCTGCGTGAGTTTCTTGACCAAACTGCCGGTTGGCTTCGGCACAAACTCCTTCCAGCCTTCCAAAAAGCGAAACCTGCGCGTATAGGTGGTTTGAATCGACCGCTGGCGGGTCATAAGAAATTTCGTGAGGGGTTTCTATTAATACAATTTTAAATTGTATTATTGGTAATTAGTAGCGTAAACGCTACATTCTCCCTCATCTCCAGCAAAAAAAAAAAAAAGGAACTTTTTTTTTTTTTTCTCTTTTGTGACAGAACGATCTAACGCTGGGTCAGTAAGGAACGTTGATACGTTCAAATTGAACATTTTCCTCACCAGTCAACCATTTGCTCAGGAATTGGAACAAAATCAAGGACGAAATAAAAATATGGAACGAAGAATATGAGACGAAGTCATACATTTTTTTTCCTGTTAATGAGATAATGTATGTTAATTTAGTATAAACCAAAGATAAAAAAAGTATACATTTTGAGTTTAATTATATAACCTTACAGATCAAGTTAACTTTTAACACTACTTATCTACATTCTCAAGTATTAGTAAAAACAACTATCGTTAAAACTACATTATAAGTGTGTATTAACAACCCCTAACAAAATATTCCCAAGAACCATTCATAACAACGAAATTCAAACAAAGTCCTATGAACTTTACCCAGCGTTGACACTAGAGCGACCAGATTCTATTCGTCACCATAGAGTTCAATGAGGGCCTAATTATTCAGGACTAGTTGAAACTACAAACCTAAACATATATATGGTTCGGGATATCAACATCATATTGAAAATTCAAGGTAAAAGATAATTCAATACACCTACTTGCTTTAGCAGCGGTAGGAAAACACACAATCGGTAAAGGCACAAGTAAGCCTAGATACTAGCAAGCCCACTATACTCATGGTATAGGGTATGCTAAAAAAAGGTAAGTAAGATAACTGCAATCCCAACTCATAGTAAAGGATATGCACAAAAGGTAAAAGATAATTGCACGTCCAGATCTACTCATGGTAGAGGATATGCACAAAACTCACTTCTACCAGCTATACACTTGGTAGAAGGAAAGATAAAAGAGATCCTAACTGTAATACCTAAACTGTACTATTGACGTGTTCCAATTCTTTACTCACGACAAGAACAGTAAAGGACAGATTTTTAGGACTCTATAATCAAGATAAAGATAAGGTATATATTCATAAGATATAGATAAGAAATAAACTTATCCAGGTAAAGGTAAAGATAATTAACTTCAGGTAAAGGTACGAGATAAACTCAATTAAGGTAAAGATACAGATACGCTCAAGGTAAAGGTACGAGATAAACTCAGTCAAGGTACGAGATAAACTAAGGTAAAGATACGAAATAAACTCCATTACAGGTATGAGATAAACTCCATAAAGGTAAAGATAAACTCAATTAAGATACAGATAAAGATAACTCACATCTACCAATCCATATGACTAGTAGAGAGACAGGTAAACAAACAGTATACAATAAGATATGTTAAAACTCAAATACTTTCAGAAGATAATAGCATAGGAGATACCTCAAGTTAAACAGACTTATTACTGCTGAATATCAGAACGATCCAATTCTAAATGACACATTCTAATTTCAACCTAAGAGACACTCAAGGAACAACTAATATGTATTGATATATTTCTGAGTCAAGTGAGGGCACACATCCAGGGTGATCAATCCTGAACCCACGCTAAAACACCGACACAGTAAGTAATATGAATGCATAAGCTTCGTGGCCATGATCCACAAAACCATACAATACTATTAAAGAAAATCTTTGGAATGTTTTCCGAATTATCCCTGTAAATATCTATTCAACTCAGAACTCAAGATGGGGAAATTCCCATATATCCATCCTGTACTCCTATGATATGCAGTTGGACTTCTGAGAGAAAACAAACAACAAAATTAACAAGTCCATAAAACAAGATAATAACCAACATTAAGATAAGATAAAAAAAAAATAGAAGGCAAAATAGCACAACATCTTATGGGTTTTTGCCAGGTAAACAAAATAGACAATCAGATCTTAAACAACCAAACTGGTACAGAAGTGATAAGAAACCAATGAGATCTAACGATATAAGTTGAAATGGAAAATCAATCCGTCGATAACTACCCATTAAACCTGGTTGGGGAAGATTTGTCGGTTTGCATGTAGCACAGATTTGCATTAAGCGATATAGCTACGTACAGTTTGACGCATCTTCAGCCAGTAATAAAGTTCAGATATTCGACGGAAAGTTTTGTGGAAACCAAAATGAGCTGCAGTAGGATGGTCATGAAAAGTGGCCAAAACCTCTGCTCTATTAGGAGTTGGAACGACTATCTTCCAATCCGACATTCCAGTAAGGGTATCCATGGAACTTAAAACATGTTTATACAAAACACCATGTTCAACTTTAAAATCAGGAATTTACCTGGTACATTCTGTACATCATAAAACATTTTTTTAACAAGGGACTGGTTAGATGACAGACTCTCAACTCATACTCTAATTCAGGAGCTAACAGATGCTCTACCTTGAACGCAGACATATTACAAAACTGAGAAATATACGAGAGAATGAGTAAAAGTAGGTAAAGTTTAACTTACTCTCTGTCCTCAAATTAATATTCTGAAGGGATACCTATACCAGTAATGTTAATTGTTTTGGTCCAGTTATGAAATCCACTGAAATATACTGCTACAACACCCTAAGGAACCTAAAATTTCAAAAACTGTTATTTCGAGGTAGTGACTCAACTTATTGACTACTCCGGACTTGTAAAATATGTGAAATAGTTAACTTTAGTTATTTAAATTTTTAATTAATTTATTATTAATTTAAATTGTTATTTAATCAATCAAAAACAAAGCAATTTATTCAGTCTACACAGTATATAGCAAAAACAAGTCAATTTAAGATATAGATTAGATATAAGGTAATGTCCAAAAAAAAATTGAAAAACAAAACTAAAAGTTAAAATGAAAATCTAAAAGCACAACCAGTGAAAACCACAACAACCCAAGATCAAAACCAAAAGTTAAAGGAGATATATATATATTTTTTTTTTAAAGGCAGAAGTGGAAAAGAAGCCCCACGTTGGGCGCCAATTGAAACGAATAAAATTTTGAATTGACAAAGTTCAGAAGAACTGAAAGAGAAGGAAGGAAAAATATTAAAAATATGGCTAAGCTCAGAGGAACAAAGTTAAACGGCCAAAGAGACACCAAATCTCAAGTGAGTGTTCGGGCTAGCTTCGATGCACTGGATTGCGGCTTTAAAGATACAACAGATAACAAGAGATAATGAGCTAATGAGACAAGAAACGAAATGAGACCTGACAATGTCAAACGTGATATAACTAAAGAAGGTCACTGGGAATAAATTTATAGAAGAGAACACTAAGAAGAGAAAAAGAAGGGCGCCAACTCAACGATAGTTGAGATTTTGAAGTAACAAATGAATCTGGAGATAGTAACCTGAAATACAAAACTAAATACTAATCTTGTTTTGCTATGTTATATACTGGTTAGTAGAACTGAAATAAAACTCAAAATAGCAACAATAAATATATTTATAAAAAAATGTATATAGAAATATGTGTATAAACAATTTACATAGAATGCAAAGCTAAATATACAGTAGTAGTATGATATAAAGAAACAATGGGACCTAATAGCCCCTCACCAAACGAATAGTCACTACCACTGGTCAAATAAAATATGATATATTAGTAAAAATCCAAGAATAGTCCGTATCATAGCCAAAGTCTTAATACAAAAGGTAATCATTTAAATTTAACTCATTCTACTACAATGAGATCCAAATTACATTATTATAAAGGTATCAAAAAGTGATCAATCTATTACAGATATATTAAAGATATTACATACAAAAATTTAGTTTTCAATACTCCTTATAACTTATTTTAAAAACACATGAAATTTATATCCCTTCCCAAAATTTAATATTATGACATCAAAATTTATTATTATTATTATTATTAAAAGCATTGTATTACAAAAATATATCAAAAAAAGTGAGTTTGGTCAATTACTCTTGAAATCCCAGTTAAACAAAAAAAAACCTAATAACACATGAAAGGTATTTTCCCTCATCCCCAATATTTTAGAATTAGATTATGTCAAAAAAATGTATATTATCAAAATTGTAATCTCCTAGTCATATTTAAAAAGTGTACACGATTTAAATAGAAAGTAACACAAAAACCAAATAGTTAAAACAACTTATCTTGGCAACAATAAGTCCCTAGGAAAACTCCTCTGGGCAAAACAAAACTAATTCATGGTTGTAAGATAAGTCCTAGGCACAAAACCAGTCACTGGTCTCTGGGTGACAGCAACATCCACAATCCACGGCAACTATTTAAAGAAGTGAATAACTAACATCCTTGAGGGAATATTTTCAAGTTAATATTCTTAGATGAATATTTTTAAGTGATAAATATTTTCAGTGACGGAATCTAAAAGGATTAATTAATTTAATAAATGTAATTCAATAGCTGTAGCAGCATGGATTCACTTTACCAAAACAAAACATCAAACATCAGGTTAGATATATTTGTCATGTCAAAATTCCCGAAGTTATTTCCCAGCATGATAGGAAATGAACATGCGCAGAATATAATAGCTGTCCAATAATTGTAGGACCTATTATATTCCACCAAAAAAAGTTAGATAAAAATTGAACCAAAAACTTAATGATAACGACGTGGAATTTAAGTTTGACTATATAAAAAATGACCTTCTGTTCTTTGCAAGTAAATCAAGGAAATTTTATAGTTAAATTATTTCGGAACTCAAAAATAAGTCTCTAAAGAAATATTAAACTGCAAGGATAGATTTTATTGTATAATAAAAGATAATACGTATAAAATAATGTACTTACTGGAACTTGCAACACGCCAAAAAAAAATATCCTTATTATGTGGAACTCTTACATTAGAAAATCTTGATTTTTAAAATTTACTTCTTATTATTAGTATTACTGAGATATTATTAACGAATTAGATATTATTTTATTCGTCCCAGATTATTTTTCTGTTCCAATTCCGTCACTTTAAATTAGCTGACGTGCTGCGTGAGTTTCTTGACCAAACTGCCGGTTGGCTTCGGCACAAACTCCTTCCAGCCTTCCAAAAAGCGAAACCTGCGCGTATAGGTGGTTTGAATCGACCGCTGGCGGGTCATAAGAAATTTCGTGAGGGGTTTCTATTAATACAATTTTAAATTGTATTATTGGTAATTAGTAGCGTAAACGCTTACAGCAGTCAATCTATGCTGCTACAAGTACTAAATAAAATAGTAACTAAATCTGATAATTAATCCTTTTAGATTCCGTCACATGAAAATATTTATTTGAGAATATTCACTTGAAAATATTCCCTCAAGGATATTAGGTAGTAACTTTGAATCCTTAGATAGTTAGCAACTTGCGTATGTAACCCGTGGATTTTGCTGTCACCGGAACCATGGGACTTGTCACCACAACCATGAATTAATTTAGCCGTGCCAAGAGGAGTTTTCCTATGGACTTATAGTGTTGCTAAGATAAGTTGTTTAACTATTTGACTTTTTGTGTTACTTTCTATTTACTGTTAACTTTTCATATGCATATGATAAGGTGAATACATTTGTGATAATCTAATTTTGATATTGGGAGGGAAATAAATTGGGATTTTAACTAGGATTTCAAGAGTACTGACCAAACTCACTTTTGCTATAATATTTTTTTAATACAATACATTTGATATAAAATAATTTTGATATTGGGGAGGGAAATAAATTTCATGTGGTTTTTTTTTAAATATGATATAATGAGTATGGAACAACTCACTTGTAATATAATATAATTGTAATAGATTTATCAAGTTTGATATCTTTACAATATTGTAATTAGTATCTCATTTTAGTAGAACTATTTAAATTTAAATTACTAACCTTTAGTGTTAAGACCTTGGCTACCATACGGACTATTCTTGTTGTTTACTAACATTTTACACTTTACTTGGCCAGTGGTAGTGACTATTCGCTTGTTGAGGGGCTATTAGGTCCTATTGTATCTTTACACCACCCACTACCACTGTTATTTAGTTTTGCCTTATATGTAAATTGTTCATACATATATATCTATATACACATTTTTATAAATATATTTATTGTTTATTTGTTCAACTAGATTGCCATTGTATTATTTTTGTATTTCAGGTTACTATCTCCATATCCATTGTTTCAATCATTGTTCTTCAAAGATCTAACTATCTTGAGTTGGCGCCCTTCTTCTTCTCTTCTTGATCGTCCTTTTTATATAAATTTATTCCCAGTGATCGTCTTTAGTTGTATCATGTTTGATATTAACAGGCCTCATTTCGTTTCTTGTCTCATTAGCTCATTATCCTTGCTATCTGCTTCATATCTTTAAAGCCACAATTCAGTGCATTGAAGCTAGCCCGAACACTCACTTGAGATTTAGTGTCTCTTTGGCCATTTAACTTTGTTCCTCTGAGCTTAGCCATATTTTTAGTATTTTCATCACCTCTCTTCCAGTTCTTCTGAAATTTGGAAGTTCTACACTTCCTAAAATCCAATACTCCCGGAGTATTGAGGTTTCACAACCCGATATGGAAGGACCCAACGAATTTAAATGAATACCAAGACAATATCAATAAATTCTACAACAAAATGAATGCATAAATAATGAATATACCCTAAACGAAAATAATAGGAAAGTCTAATATTTAAAAAATATACAAGTATATACAGCGACATAAGCGTCTATAATCCTTTGGTATATATGTAATTATAAAATTGTGCGAATTTCCAATTTATTCTGCAAAGGGATTTTTCACCGCTTTTAAAATACCTCGTGTGCAAATATCTTGTTACAATGGAAATGGATTCAGCACCGGTGAATTCTATAAAAACTCGCTTACTATAAAATCTGAAAAATCGCAGATACTGCACTCTTTGTTATACCAGCAGTGCATGTAGGTCAGACTTTAGTGTGCCAATAAACCGTTTAGATTTGTTTAACTTTCGGGTCTTTACGTAATAATACAACGTTTTGAAACGGGTTTATTCGGGTGGTGAAATTAAAAAGCCAAAAAACAATACATTAAATCTACAGTATAAATGATTCGGGTGTATTTAATACATTATATACTTAATGCATAATACAGTATTGCAGAAACAAAGAAGGCTTACTTCTATGAGAAACTACAAAATAATTAAACAGATAGGCGGATTATTTCTAAGATCTATGAAATACAGACTAATTACTAAATTTTTCTAATTTCAATACTACCGTTTTGTACTCATCATCATATAACGGGGGTCCTACGGCGATTGCCGCTTCCCGCATTTCAGCCTCCATCTTTTCCTATCTCTCCAATCTTCCTCTTTTAAGCCTCTAGATTGCATTGTTGTTGTAATTTCTCTTCTCTAGGAATTTAGTGGTTTTCCCCTTTTTCTTCTTTCCTGCGGAACATACATTAAGGCTTTCTTTGGCCACCGCTCCTCCTCCATTCTCATCACGTGACCGTACCATTGTAATTACCTTCCTTGTATTCTATCTGAAAGAGTATCTCTAATTCCTGTACGGTTTCGTATTTCCTCATTCCTGATTCTTTCCATTCTCGATACTCGACATGACCTTCTAAGATAATCCATTTCCACAACGTCTACTCTATCTCGTTCATTTTTTGTCATCGTCCAACATTCGGCACCATATGTGGTAATCGGTTCTACAATTGCTCTGTATACACGAAGTTTGGTATGCATCTTTATTTTATTAGACCACAGTAATGAATTCAGTATTCGGATGCATTTTTTCCCTTGGGTTATTCGGTTTTGTACATCTATCTTAACTCTGCCATCTGCTGATATAATGCTTCCTAGATATTTATACTGGTTGCAACCTTTTATGACTGTGTTTTCAAGCCTCAGATATGTGGTATTTCCTACAATTTTTAAATATTCTGTTTTGCTTATGTTTACAGTAAGCCCCCATTTGGCATATTCCTCAAATAATTTTCTATTCATATAATTTATATCTTCCTGATAGGTTGCAACCACCACCTGATCATCTGCAAACAACAATGTCTACAGAGTTTCTTGTCCCACTTCGATGCCCATAAATCTACATTTATTTCTCCAATTCCTCAATGTTTCTTGGACGTATATTTTAAAGAGTGTCGGTGACAAACAGCATCCTTGCTTTAGGCCTTTAGTGACTTTAAATTCATTTGAAGTTCTGGTTCCAATTTTTACACAACTAACTGCATTTTCGTACAATTTATATATCGCTCGGATATACGTCGAATCCACTAAGGACCTTTCGAGGACCTCAAACATTTTCTTTTACGGGACACTATCATATGCTTTCTCAAGGTCTATAAATACCAAATGGGTCTCTCTACTTCTTTCGACACGCTTTTTAATTATTTGTCGTAGGATAAATATATTATCAATGCAGGATCTCCCGGTACGAAAGCCGCTTTGTTCTTCAATATCTTTTATCTGTCTTTCAACCCTCTTCTTTAATATTCTGCCGTACAACCGACCCACAGAGCTCGTCACTCTGATACCTCTATAATTGAAACAGTCTCTTTTATTCCCTCTCTTATATATGAAGCTTATATAAGATTTATTCCAATCTTTAGGAATTTCCTGGTCTCCACACATACATTTATTAAAAAGGTCTACTATTAATTCTAAAAGTGCAGTCGGCCCATATTTAACCAGCTCTGTGGGAATGTCTCCAGGCCCTGCGGCTTTTCCATTTTTAACCTCTTTTAAGGTTTCCGTCAATTCAGATAATGTTATTATAGGGATTTTCTGTCTTTTGTCTCTGTTATCTATTAATTCCCTTATCTTGTCCCATCTGTACTCTACTCTATCCTCTTTCAGCAGTTTCGTATAATATTCCCCATTCATTTAACTTTATGAAGTAATGTTCTCTCATTTTTCTCATTTTTCCTAAACTGCTTTAATGTTTTCCAAGCTTGTGTCACTTTTGTTTCACCCATAAATCTGTCCAGTTCATCACACCTAGCCTTCAAGTTTACATTTTTCGCCTTATCCACTTCTTTCTTAACTTCTCTATTCCATTTGGCGTATATTTCTCTGTCTTGAGGATCTTTGATTGAAGCCATATGTGATATGCTTGTTTTTTCTTGAGAACTTTCTCTTCTAGTTCCGTTGACAACCATTCAGTTTTGTACTTTCTTCTGTAAATCCTATTTAATGCTGTTTTCAAGTCTATTGTGAGTTAATTCCCCGATGTAATAATATGTGTATTCAAAACATGCACATAATTGTTCAGTAAAGGACATTTCGAAAGAGAATGGAAATCGTAAGTGTCAAAGCACCCTGTATGTGTATTATGTAAAATGGTCCTCTATTATTTCGTTGTCGCCTGACCCTCCTCCTCCTTTACAATTAGGCGTATCGAGCCAGTAAATTACTAAAGTTTCTAACTACTATACTACACAAAGAGAAGTAAATTATTTAAGGCGGGTATATGATATTGTCCTATTTATCATTTAGATTCAATTTTGTAGTCCCTTTACGATATTAAAATGCAATCCAGATGGTTCATTACTCTAATTAGGTTACATACATCTCATGAACTAAATTGGGTTCACATTAACACATTTTGTTAATTAGTACGAACTTTAATCAATACACATACTGACATTATTTGCTTTTCTGTTATTACAGAAATATAATTAGTTTTACGTTTATTTTGCATGAAAACTATTTAATTGCGTATTCTATATTGGAAAGTTCAATAAAAACATTCAGAAGCAATGAAATGTATAAAAAAAGAGTATCAGGGCTGATCATTTTTCACACCAAAAAATAGTAAAAGGATGAAACCCATTGATAAAGGAAGAAAATATAATAAAACTTGGAGGAAAAATAATTGACGGCGATCTGAGGTACAGGACGTAGAAGAGTGTGAGTTTTAAACCCTTTCAGGATTGAATATATTTCGCAGATATTTAAAACTGATGATCACTAGTCTTATAATGGTGCTAATAGCGATCTAAGTATATTTTTTTAATACCTTAAATCTCTTGGTAGGACATGGGACAACTGTGTCCCAGTAGCGTTTTATATTGGTACCAATGTGTCCGATTAGTAATACATAATACAAAGTGCCTACTCTTTGCCTTTGATTTGAAATTTCATATTTTGGTTTGAACTATGTGTATGGTTGTTTCCACATTACGAGACGAGATTTATTTTGCATATTTTTAAAATAAATTATATAAAAGTTTAAAATTGTTCTCTTTTAGTTCAAATTAGTCCTAAAAATTTTCTAATTTCAATATTTGTTGTTGGAATCCAGTCATGTAAGCGGGAACTTGGTGTTGCGTCTGCAGCCAGTACAGACTGAGTTGCATATATATTTGTTTGGTTCCAAATCAGACTAATTATTCTGGCATCGACCACAGCATCAAAAAGGATTCGGCGTAGCATTTGCCAACATTGCAGCTATTTATCATTTACTCCTGTCGCAACAGAAAAAGGTGCTATTAGCTTATAATTACCTACTGCTGAACCGCAATTTGGTTCTATGTTCGGTACTGGATCTTCACTACGTTGTGGATCTATGTTCGGTTCTGGATCAAGTATTGAATTTAAGTTTGGTCCTGGACAAGATATATTGGACAATATTATCATGAACATGACGAGTAGGTTGTGAATCTAATTTTATTTATTTTTTCTCTGTAAAAACTTTTCCGTACCCATGCGATCGAAATATTGCTCGAAATGCTGCAAAAGCGGACATTTCAACACAGAATGCCCCAAAAAACAATAATTTGCCCGTATTGCGGGCTCAGCCACCGGTCCTCTGCCTGCCCCACAATATCTGCTCCAAATGTCCTAACTGTAACGGTCCTCACCCCGCATTCTCACCACGATGTCCTCACCGTAGCGCTCATCCCGCTAACTACAACCAAACACAACCAGTATACACAGAGAAACAAATCCCTTCCTATGACCTATCCTCCGATATGAAATCCCTAATCCATTTCACATCCATGCTCCTATTCAACGTCTTCCCTGAAAAGAGAAGCGCAATAATCCTATTCCTGAACCAAATATCCAATGCAATGTATGGATGTGCCATAGCCACTTCATGCACAAATAACCTCATAAATCAAACCTTTACCCACCTACACATCTAAAAACACATCATACACATCACACACACACATGCACTCAACACAACATCCACCCTATACACACTTTACCTCCACTCCGCTCACAATCCTAATTAATAAACACCTAAATCCCACACCACAATCCAACCAGTAAACACATAATTCTAATCAGTAAACACACAAAAACATCACAAACATCTAACACATCACCTACACTGTGAGCACCGCATACACTCCTTAAGAGTCGATTAAATAATCACAAGGACAGGGGAGATTGGTTTTCTGTGGTTTCCCAATCTCATTGCACAATGATACCTGATCCTAGGTGAGGATATTGCCACAGCTATCCTCCACGCGTTTTCCAACAAACAAAAATGGCCAACAATCTGAAAGGAATCGTTTTTTTTTCACGGAACTTGTACTTCGTGACAGGCTTGGTTCACTAGGCTAACTCTTCCGAAAGATCCGTTTTCCACCTCTTTCCTTCTTCTTGTTCTCGGTATCCTTCCCTATCCCTCTTCCAAAACACTTCTTTAGCGGCGGCGCCCTTAGTCTTAGGAATCCGAAGTCGTACGAACGAAAACCAGCATTCAAACCAAACAAGCATAAGCACCCAAATAAACAAACCCATCCTTGAAGAAGCATAGAGCTTAAAACAAGGTAAAAACGCGATTGATTGACTGTAAAAACTTTCGTACATTTTCCACCGTTTCTACTGAATCTGACAAATCTAATTCTTTTTTGAACTACACATGTACTCACTATCAGCAGCTTCGAATGGTTCAACCATCTTGATTTCAACGATCTTAAAAATTCCTTAAGCACCCAGCGTTGCCATATGGTAACACCATATATTTTAGAAAAAGACATGAAACTGAAAACTTGTTTTTGGATTAAATTATTAACATTTTCATCTAATTAACCCTAAAAGTAAAGATTAAAAAAAAAAACTTGGGCGCTAATGGGTTAAAATGTTGCCCTTATAACGTCAATGTATTATGTAAAACGAACGTTTTTATGCATCCCAAAAACGTTTATATGTTTAGTAATAGAAAGCAAAAGTTTTAAGTTGAAAATTTTAAAATATATTTAATTAAAAATTCATAATATAATGTTTTAGATTCTTAATTATATTAGTTTTTGTGTCAATTCATTTGTTTCATTTTTGAGCAGATACTTCTATGTATTCCGGTCTTCAATTATAAGTGATATATCTCGTATACAGTTTGTTCTTTAGAATATTTTTTTGTGTGTATAATAATTAATACGTCTTTTAACGCGTCAATTATCAGAAACAATAACTACTAAATCGAGTAAGTAAGGGGTGCAGAAGGAAACGTGATCCTTCAGGATATATTACATAGCTTGCAGGGCCTCTTCAAAGTGTGCTGACCGTACTGTTTGCTGATCGCAGATGGCTGAAGACAATGACTGCTTGGATGAGTGCTTAATACAAAGCCTATTGTCTTTCCTGCCAACGTCTCGTACAAGTGCCTCTAAAATGAAGAGTTTGGAATTAAAAATTAATTACCTTTTTGATGGCAACCGTGCTTTGCTGGCAAACGTATAATATATTTGCTAAACTGAGAGGAATCATAGGGAGAATGACAGACAGCCGAAAATCCTTATCGAGTTTTTATTTATTTTTTATTTTTCGCCAACGCGACGGAGCCAAAATACATTTTTTTATGAGCGCAACTTCAACTTGTGAAAATATTTTTATAGTTAAAGTAAAATTATTGTACCAAAACTTAATTACTATATTAAATCATAAAGAAATTTATAAATAGAGTTTATTCGCTCATAAATAAGATTTGGATTCATGAAAAGATCTCTTGCGACTGGAAAACTGGGACTATATGCTCAATCTATAGAAAAGGGAATAAAATAAAGCGGATTATCCTCTTGTGCACGACTTACAAAGTTTTTACTCACATCATCAACAAACTACTTTAACAATTTACGAAAAATATTGTAGAGGAATATCAAACTATTTTTCAGCAAGTAATATCAACATTTGACCAAAAGTGTAACTTAATTTTAAACAAATCGTGACAATACGACACTAGTGTCTGTAACATATTCACAGACTTTAAAAAGGCCTACGACTCAATAATCTCGGGAAGGACAATAAGCTCAGGGAAGTTGAAAAATATTGTAGAGGAATATCAAACTATTTTTCAGCAAGTAAATATCAACATTTGACCAAAAGTGTAACTTAATTTTAAACAAATCGTGACAATACGACACTAGTGCCTGTAACATATTCACAGACTTTAAAAAGGCCTACGACTCAATAATCTCGGGAAGGACAATAAGCTCAGGGAAGTTGTTTGGGCGGTGTTACGGTATTGTGAAATTCAAAATAAACGAGAACTTAAGGAAAGTCAAAGAAGATAATGTGGAAACTCTAACTATTGACCAAAAATGGGAAAAAAATTCAACATGCCCTTTCAAAGTTGAAAGACCTGAATAAATACAAAGAAATTCAGAGAAACACCAGAAAGAAAATTAGAGAGGCAAAAGAGAGATTGGCTCTCCGACAGATGCAAGGAAATAGAAGATCTGGATAAAAGTATGATAGCTTTAATTTACACAAAAAAATCAAAGAAATGACAGGTTCTAGAAAACATGCAAGAACGAGTATCCTTAAAAATGATAAAGGGGATATTATTACTAATATGAAGGTGAGATTATGTCACCGTTACATCCAACAACTATTTAATGATGAAAGAGAAGAACTGTCATTAGAAATCACCGATGATACCGGACCACGAATATTAAGAGAAGAAGTCATCTATGCCATCAAAAACACAAAAGAGGGTAAAGCTACTGGACTAGTGAAGCTTATTGGTCTAGTTTTAAAAGGTGCTTTTGTAGCATACATAGGTGCAAGAAAAGTGTCCCAGCTACGCACCAAGTAGTTATCTACCACTTCTACTTTATAAGGCGCAGGGTTTTGACAAGCCAATCGTAATACCGCTTCCCAATCTTCTGGGGTTTCTGCTGCACTTTTTTGGTTAACGATGCCAAAATCTTTATCCGTCTCCATGTAGGAGTGATCTCTTATAGGAAAGGTCACTAAAATAGAGTCAAATCTGTCTATTGTATTATTATGGACTAAATGAATGGCTACGGAAAACCGGAATACCATCCAATTTTTATTTTGGTCATCACACGAATCACAGAAAATCGCTAAGTTACGAACTTCAGGAGGAAGCTGGATTGTCACATAGTCATACAGAAATGAGCAAACTTCATTGGCACCCTTTCGAGCTACTGTCTTAGGGTACGAGTACATAACAACATCATTATCACCTAAGTCGATGGATATTACAGTAGTAGAAAGACAACTGCCTTTTATAATACACGTCGTTACTCGTAATATTGGGCATTGAAAGGTTTTTATTATAGTCCATGGCTATGACTTCATATTCTCTTGAGATCCTTGCTCGTAGTTTAGCTTGTGTTTTTTCGTTTGTAAAATGTCGGTGCTTTCAGCAAGTGAAGTTTCTGTTCTGTTTTAAGTTTATTAATTAATTCTTCATCTTTACATTCCCTTATTTTTATTTTGGAAGTATCACAAATGCTGCAAGTATCGGTTCTGGGATACTCAAAGGAGATATTAAAGCATGTGTTGAATGTTTTTCTATATACATCATAGCACACTACTCTATTGGGATGTTTCTCAAGGAACATTTTGTACATCCTTTTAATGTTAAGTTCCTCTGGAAGGTACTTCCTGCTAGATTTTTTTAGGCTGTAGTGACTCATGCGCCCTTTGAATGATTTTATGTGATTTAAAATTAACTGCATAGTTTCTTTAGACATTTTATTGGGTCTTGAGCCATGTTTACTCTACTATCCTTGGTGGTTGTACCATGTTTTAGGGATTTTTGTATATTTTGTAATTTTCTCGTAGATATGCCATGAAGAGCAACAAAAGCTTTTTGACAAACCTGAATGTCTTTTGCAGGTGATGTATGCCTCTCATTATTAGTCACCGGAAGGCGAATTCTGTAATAAAAAGAGCAATCTCTTACATTGTAATTATCTTCGTCTTTGCTTGGCATTCTTTGAGTTACAGGAAGTATTGATATTAGACCACCCAAATACAAACTTTGCTCGTCCCAATTCAACATAGAATTAAAATTACGAATAATTTTATTTCTTTGTTCAACCGTTCTATTTTCAAAACACTGATAACGTTTGTAACGGAAGTCCTCGTCTGCCTAGTGAGTTTGCAGTTTTAGCGTTTTAGCCACATCACGTATTCGCCCAAAACTTTTTCGTTTTCTTGTAGTTTTTGACTGCAAAGCCTCTTTAATTTCACTGTCCTCACTTTCCATATTAATAAACAATAGTTCAAACTTACTAAACGTTAAAAAACAAACTGTGATTATGATAATAATAATACTAAAATAAACAACTTGTATAAATGCTCAACACTGACTGTGATTTTCCGTTGTAAATATGGTTGCCTAGTTTAATCATGACTTGCAGCGCTCTTTCATTGGACAGCATTATTTTATTCGTTTGTAACGTTTGAATTACTGCACTTTTATTTTGTTTGATATTATTTGTGGATTGTACTACGTGTATCCAAGTATCGAAAAATGTATCGATAAAAATTGAGTTACAGCATTTCTCCCCTGTAGTCTTCAATTACTAATGGCATGTATACTAGGGATGCTACAAATTTATATATGCGATATAATAAGTCGTTAAGTCCGTTTTTCACATGAGTATAATTGATATGTTGCCTCTTGTGTTGTTGAAAGTAAGTATAATTGCAGTGATCTTTGTAATTGAAATACATGGTACCTATTTAGGTATCCTACATTTTGTATGCACAAAGTAAAAGTAATTCTATATTTTAAAAATATTTTTTGTATGGAAGAAAATTTCGTCAAGTTTTTATTCTTTTTGTCTTAATAATTTGAATTTCAGAACGGGTAGGGCTGAATAAATGACAACTTCATTGTTTTAGCGAAATAAAAATATTATAAAGTAAAATAAGTCCTTTTAAATGAAAAAGGGCCGAAATCTCCACTTTTATTGTTCGGATCCCTTTTTTGTAAATGCTAAACCTAACCGTCAAGACATTTCCAACACTTTTTCTCCGATTCTTATCAATCTACCGAAAGAAAACATGTTGAATTCCGATCTGTTTGCGAAAGCTGCTTGGCAGAAACGGCTCTCATGAACCTTTGTGAAAACACTTCAAAACTTTTTAGATCTCTAGAAATAATGCATTAAATTTAATGTATTTGGATTTGGTTTGATATTTCCTGGGATCAGAGACAAAACGACGAAAACCGTGAGGAAGGGAGCAGTGAGAAGATTGACAAAGCAGTATTTTCGGGCATCCAGGGCCGAACCCTGAAAATTTTAACTACCGTAAAACGGGGTTACTTTGCACCATAGTTTTTAGTTTCATTTTCTTAGAGTGGAGATAACGTTATTCGAAAAACAGGTCGTAACATAGCTCTTATCATAGCTGTTTTTTAGTTGTATTGCATAATTAAGAGATTATCCTAATTTTATTAGTGGTGCAAAGTATACCCTAGAAGAGTCATACTTTGCACCACTTGATATTTTAATAATATTTGGCTACGAAATGCTTGCTGGTGCACAGTAATCCTATCTGATTTTAAACTTTGCACCATTTAAATGCAAAAAATGTTGGTCGGTCCAGTTTTTTTAATACAAACCTACCTACATTTATGAAAGAAGCCTAACGGGAAAGAACATTGCTACATTTTAAATGAACAAACTTTATTATAAGTACAATAGAGAAAATACAAAGTTTGAATCTAATCCCACCACAATTTGTCGCATACTGGAACAATGTAAAATCCTCGTCTGGAAATTTTCTTGGGAGGATTTATGGCGCCAATTACATTGTCCCACGAATACCATATTTCGTCGCGTCTTTCTGACCATTTCCAAAACTTTAACGATTTTGACATGGCGTTGATCAGTACTCCGTCATTTTCTATTGCTGTTATGACTCCAGGGTAAATATGATCTTCATAGACAAATAAAACGTTCTCACCAATATTTTTTTAACATGATCTAATGCAGAGTTTTTAACTTTTTCGGCAATATTTGTTCCAAGAGAACCTGAGGCGAGTTTTTCATTAAATTTGCTTTCTTCTTCCATCTCTTGAAGCTCATTTATTTCATCATCTGATGAATCCCTGCCTAGTGGAAAGTGGTCGTCCAAAGCAATATCGTTCTCTGAATCATCTACGACTTCTGGCTTAACAGCTTGATGAAGTGTGGAAGTAGATGCTTCAGTTAGATCTTCTAAACGAATTTCAGAATGGGCAATACTGTGTCCTGCTGGAACATTTATTTTCTTTTTCTTCCCACGTGCCTTAAACTGGGTGGCTTCCTTTCTTTTATCTTCTAAATATCGAATGAAAGTGTTTTCGATATCTGACGATTTTGATTTATTATTATTTGTTGTATGACTATCAGTTATCACACTAAATTGTTGAGTTGTTTTTAACCGCTCCAAGAGCGGTGTTATATCACAAGGAACGATACCACACTTCCTAAATCCCAACTTTAATATCTCATCGCTATTCTTTTGTATTTTTTCGATTAATGATCGTAAAAGCGTTGGAAAATGCTGTTTCTCAAGTACATTTGATCTACTCCCCACACGAGTTTCCTTAGTATTCAGATAAAATTTCCCTCCAGGCCTTTTTCATTGGGGCAAATAATGCAACATCTAGCGGTTGTGTAACGTGGGTGCTATTGGAGGCAAACATATAAAATGAATGTCGTGTTTTCGACACAAATCCAGGACTTCAACATTAATATGAGAAGACAAATTGTCTCATAAAACGACCTTCTTTCCCTGAATTTTTTAAGCCTGGGCATTAGAATAGTGTTAAACTAATGTGCAAATGTCTGTGATTCGAACCAACCAAATGCAGTATTTGCATAACGCGCACCAGAGGGGCGTACACATATAAGGAGGTAGTAGTAGCTTACCAGCTGCATTTCCACACATCATAAGAGAAATGCTCCTTTTTAAAGACTTACAAATTCGTTCAGGATATTTAACCCCACGTTTAGTTAATACCTTTTTTTGTCCGGGATCATCTGTTAAGTTCGTCTCATCATAATTAAAAATAGCATGTAGCTCCACACCAGTTAATGTTTGTTTTAAATTTTGTATGTATTCAGTCCATTTGGTCTGCATTGAGTGCTGCTCTACTTCTTTTTATGTTTGAGGCTATCCTTGCAGTAAGGTCCTGATGACGACTTGAAAATGATTTGACCCAATACATACCAGGAGTATTATCCTTAAAGCGATTTATTTTTTTTCCTTGACGGTTTAAATGAGTCTTTATTATTTGTCGTAATTCCATTCCAGTGACAGAAAATCCAGCATCACTAAGGCTATGAATGCATTGTACGAAGCACCTTTCCTCTTCATAAGAGAATATTGATGAATATCCAGATTTTCCAGCGTGTACTCCTTTTAATTTGTAAAAAATAATATTGCTGAACCATATATATTTTTAAAAACTACAAGTTAATGTTAACCACTGTTATTCGCAAGAAAATCCTTTAATTTCATGTTGTTTATGTGTTTATATCATATTATTTACTTAGTGTGACAAATGTGATAAAAAAAAGCTGGATGAGGAAAGAAATCCAAATTTAAACTATTGGCGTACTTAATCAACTTATTAAGCAGGAAAATACAATTTAAAGATTTAAAAGTCTTATTAAATAAATAAAATAAAGTATTTGACCAACTTTTAAAAATAAAAGACTAAGGCACAGGACCAGTTCGTTAAGCTTATTATGGAAGGGAAGATAGAAGGAAAACGGGCATCGGAAGAAAGAACATGGCTTAAAAACATAAGGGATTGGACAAATCTCGATGCCCATGCACTCTTTAGAGCCACACAAGATCGAGAAGAGTATCCAGAATTGTCGCCTCCATCCACTAATTGGATAGGGCACCATAAGAAGAAGAAGGTACAAGACATTGCAAGGACTTTAAAATGATTTCTGATTTGACCCTCATTGCGATTAAAAACATTTAGGATAATTCTTATTATGGCTTAAAGGTAAAAGTAACCTAATCGTAAATAACGGAAAAATGTTTCTACCTTCTACTAAAAAATTTACCTGTTTCTGGGTTTTTCAAAAAAGGTGTCATAGTTCCTGATAATGCCTCTATTTCGTTCTCGTCTGATGACAGGTATGCGTATTTAAAACCTTGAAATCTTTACGAACGATAAAACATGTTGTAGATTGTTGATATTTTTTTACATTTTTACTGAAACATGTTTACAATCTCTAAAAGAACTCATATTGGTTTATAAAGTAGTAAGTTGCGATATTTTTTCCTTTGCTTCAATTAAAAACAATATATTTTTTGGTTACTACGCTGACTCCTTCAGTTACTCTTTTATAAAATTTACCATTTGCCGTGCAATACATCAACCCTTTTACTCATTTCCCTATATTTTGCACGACAGCAAAAAATCAATATGCAGGCACATCTCTCGCGCTAACAATACACACGACGGAAAATTCAACATCCACCATGTTATAGACTGATTATGCCTTTTGTGTCAGCAACTCGAGATTCGGATCCGTTGTAGACTGGTAAAGCTTGTTTACATCAAGTTAGCACGTATAAAAGGGACATTCATTGTCCAGTAGAATCGAAAACAAAAAACATCGAGAGGCATTTGCAGAAATGGCGGAACATCAATTTATGCTGTTATCGCTGTGAAATAAATGGTTTAATCGGGAATTCTCAAGAGATGTTGGCAACTGCATCAAGAACGACGTAATGAAATACAACGCGAAGCTGGACTCAAACTTGTGTTTTGTATTCAAATAAAAGAAAGAGACATAATTCATAAAGCGGAAAGCGTCGTTAGAAGCCATTAACAAAACCCGATCGAAATCTGCATAATGAATAAGCAAAGCATTCTTTACATAAAAATATTTACAAATACACGAGATCATTTAAAAGTGAAAAGAAAAAGAATCGGGCGAGACGTCGGAAAAATAGACAGTCTCTACTATAGTAACCTTTTGGTCCATCGATTGTTTTTTATTCCCGCTACATGTCTAGTCCACTACTATTTTTATGTTGCAATGTAGTGACTGGTGACGGTCACTGTAGTGACAGTGCCGTAGTAGTGACAAGTGAACAGTGTAGTAGTATCTGGGGGCTCGGGAGACTGAGACCTCGGAAGCCCTGAGGAAGGCATCAGAGAGGATGCCGAAAGCTCGGCAAAATGACTATCGACGCGGTTCAACCCGGAAGACTGGTGAGTTTGATATTAATTTTAGTAATAATATTACTACAATAATAATACGACAACTACTGAACGATAACAAAAGAAATACAGTGGAGTATACCGAACTGAATAAAACCATAAGAAAACAGACAAAGGAAGATTTAAAGAAATACCAAAAAGACCGCATTAAGAAAATCATAGAGAAGAACAAAAGTTTAAAAACAATGAAGACAAATATAGGAAAAAGAAAACTAATCATGCTTAAAGCTGAGAACAATGAAGAAAGAGATCTATGAGAAATAGTAAAAATCACAGAAAGATATTACACAGACATATACAGTTCTAAAAATGTCCCACCACTATCATCTGAACAGAATCTCACGAGGAAAATACAAAATGTTGGCTCAGAGGTATTACCAAAATAACTGAAGATGAAATCGAAAAAATCCATAAACGACATGAAAAGAAATAAAGCGACCGGTGAGGACAAAATACTGGCGGAACTGCTAAAAGAAGGAGGAGACACGATAAAAAAAATGCTAAAAATACTGTTCAACAGATGTCTGTTTGAAGGTAAAATACCCAACAATGGAGAAATGCCAACACAATCTTAATACATAAGAAAGGAGACCGAACAGACCTAAACAACTACCGTCCTATTTCCCTTTTGTCACAACTATATAAAACCTTCACAAGAATAATAAACAACCGACTAACCTATAAACTTGATAACTACCAACCAGTGGAACAGCCGGATTCAGAAAAGGATACAGCACAATCGACCATCTACATACTGCTTAAAATCTTAATTGAGAAAACCAATGAATACAACCTTCCGCTGTACTTAGCATTCGTAGATTATAAAAGGCTTTCGACAGCATTGAACACTGGGCGGTTGAAGAAGCTCTGGTCAATAGTAGAATAGATTCAAGATACCGACAATTGATACATGATATTTACCAAAACGCAACCATGACCGTAATTCTGGACGACAAATTAATAACGGATAATATAAAAGTTAAACGAGGATTTCGACAAGGCGATATAATTTCACCTAAACTGTTTACCTTGACCCTCGAAGACATAATAAAATCAACAGATTGGGAAAACAGAGGAATATGTATTAACGGAAAATATCTAAATCACCTTAGATATGCGGATGATATACTCCTGATCTCCTCGGAACGACAAGAACTGGAATTAATGCTGAATGAACTTCATGAAAAATCAATGCAAAAAGGCCTAAAAATTAACTTCAACAAAACAAAAGTAATGACAAACACGGAAGACCAAGAGGCAATAAAAATAAAAACAGAAAAACTAGAACAGGTAAATGAGTATATCTATCTAGGACAAGCAATCAGAGCTAATAGAGAAAATCAAACAGCCGAAATATCGAGACGAGTAAGAATGGGATGGGCAGCGTTCGGCAAACTTTCTTACGTTCTAAAAAATCAAACAATCCCTCTATACTTACGAAGCAAGGTATATAACTCCTGTATCATACCGGTGCTCACCTACGGAGCACAGACATGACATTTACACAGGCCAATTTGGATAGGATAAGGAAGGCACAAAGAGCGATGGAGAGACAAATGTTGGGTGTATCACTTAGAGATAGAAAACGTAACCAGTGAATCAGAACCAGAACAAAGACAGTAGACGCGATATAACAAGCAGCAAAACTGAAATGGAATTGGGCTGGACACAATGAACGTCTCCAAGACGGACGATGGAACAATACCATCGGAAAGTGGCGTCCATACAATGCAAAAAGATCAAGAGGCAGACCACAGATGAGGTGGAAAGATGACATCAGGAAACAAGGAGGTCCCACATGGCAGAGAACAGCTCAAGATAGGGAAAGATGGAGAGAACTGGGGGAGACCTATATTCAACAATGGAAGGATAGAGAATAGGTTCAAAAAAAAATAATATTAATCTTAGCTCTAGGTTTTATATATTAATATATTATATATTTATATATATATATATATATATATATATATATATAAAACATAATTGTACTGCTTTTAAATAATATGACATGCCATCTTGAACAATTTTATTTGAGATATTTTTCAATTTAATATACCTAGCTTATTAATATACCGAACTATGCAGAGCCATGTTCGCTTTTTAACTGTGCGGCATAAATAAAGATCTTGTTAAAATGATAATAATTAGAAAATAATGTTAAGTAGCATATTTTGCTTCTATCGATGAGAAGAGCTATTAAGATAAAGTGCTTTTAGAAAAATTGCAAAAATGCGGTACAGTATTATTTACGACATACAAAACTTTAGGTAATAAATTTACCAATTTGTGTATACATCTTATCGTTGCCTGGAAAGTTATTTGTTTTGATTAGATTTATTGCTTGTTTGACCGTCGAAGAAAGCGGTCGGATTTTAGTTTGGGATTTAGGTGACTGCAATCTGCTACCAGAAATATGTTATTTCCTCAATATGTTACAATTTTCGATGTAGAAATAACACGATATATAGACAAGTCTAAACTTATTAACTACAAAAGAGCTTGGAACTAACATATTCCTAGGTTTTTTTCTTAATCTGCATTTGCGAACATTTACACTATAGATGGCTTAAAGATAAATGCTGAAAAAAACTAAATGCATGGCAATAAGAAAAAACGCACTTTTAAGTATACAACTGCAAGTAGATGGTGCTTCAATCGATCAAATGGAAACATTTAAATACTTGAGAAGGATGATGAATGACCAATGGGATCCTCAACAAGAAATAAAATGCCAAACCGAACAAGCAAGACAAGCTTTTATCAAATTTAAACCGCTACTATGTAACCGCAATCTTTCCTTCAATCTCCGCTACAGGATGGTTAAATGCTATGTATGGTCCATATTGTTATACGGCATGGAAACATGGACGTTAAGAGTACCTTCCATTAATAAGTTGGAGGCCTTCGAAATGTGGACGTTGCGAAGAATGTTCCGCATACCATGGACAGATAGGGTGAGAAACGAGGAAGTCTTAAGAAAGGCAAATACTGAGAGAGAACTACTCAATTTGATCAAGGCACGAAAAGATGGATACCTTGGCCATATTCTGAGAGAGAAAAAAATACGCAATCTCTCAACTTATCATCCAGGAAAGATTGAAGGCTAAGAGAGGAGTAGACGCAAACAAATGTCGTGGCTACGGAACATAAAAAACATGGACAGGCATAAATAACACTGGCGATCTTTTGCATGCCGCAAAAGACAGATGTCGGGCCTTAAGACAATTCGCCTAGCGCACTAAGTGCACGGCGTTATAAGAAGAAGAACATTATGAGTTTTCTTCATTTCAAGTCCTTCTCCAATGTAACAATTATACTCAAAATATGGTATCTCTTGAAGTAAAATGTTCCAGAAGCAAACTGAATATTTATTCAGATTTCAGGTGAGACTATTTCAGAGATAATATAAAATCTACTCAGAAAAATCTGGAGAAGATCTTGGAATTTTGAAAGTCTTACAGTAGGTATTCGGAATTGGTAAATGCGCTCAAAAAAGAAAAGTTTAAATTGCTTCCATCGAAGAGACGAAGTCGAATGGACAAATGGTGAAATAACTACGAGTATAGTATATATAACAAGCGAGTCTTCTACAACTTTCGCCGCTTCTCGCATCCTAATTTCCAGCGTTTTCTGTCGAAGCAATCTTCAGTTGTTAGATCTCTGGCGGTCATTGCATCGTCGACATCAGTCTCTCCAGGATCGTCTTGGTCTACCTCGTTTTCTTCTAGTTGGCGGAGTCCATTCTTCTATTTTTTTTGCCATCTATTTTCGGTATTCTCTGAAGGTGTCCATACCATTAAGTCTTTTGGCTTCGATTGTGTCTATTATGTCTAGATCGATTTCCATTTCTCTCCGAATATCTTCGTTTCTCACCCTATCAAGTCTAGTGAGCTGGGCAACATCGTCTCCAGTAGTTCTATTTCCATGGCCTTAATTTTTGATTTGTTTCTTTGGTTTATTTCCCAGAGTTCGGCGCCGTACAGTCCAATACTTTCTATTATTGTTTTATAAATTCTTCTTTTATTTTCTTTTGTTATTTTTTTATTCCATAATAGTCCGTGTATGCTGGGTGATCTTGCTTGGCCAATCCTGGAATGTATTTCTTCGCTACTTCCTGCTTTTGATGTTATTTGGACTCCCAAGTATTTAAAATTGTCTGTTGGTTTTATAGTTCCCATTTCGATTTGTAGGCTTTCTGGTTTTTCTCCTACAACTAAGTACTCAGTTTTTTGTATAATAATTGTGAGGCCCCATTGGATGTACTCATCTTCCAGTTTTCTATGCATGTAGCCTACATCACTCTCGTCTTCAGCTAAAATGGCTTGGTCGTCAGCGAAGTGTATTGTGTACAATCTATCATCTCCGATTGAGATGCCCATATTGCAGCACTTTCTTCGCCATAGTGCACCCCTCTTCTTCATAACTACGAGAAGAAGACAAATTATGGTTGTTGTATGTCCTTTCCTAAGACATGCCGGATAAGCAATCCACCATTTACTCTTCTTCTTATGAGTACCGTCTCCCTTCGGAGGTTGGCAATCATAACGGCTATTTTTATTTTAGAACTTGCTACTCTAAACAAATCAATCCATCTGGATTGATATCAATCACGTAGATTCTTTAACCATGAGCTCTGCCTTCGGCCAACAGATATTCTTCCTTGAATCTTTCCCTGCATTATAAGTCTCAAAATTTCATATTTTGGACCCCTCATTACGTGGCCTAAGTATTTAGTTTTCTGATTTGTATAGTGGTGATTAGTTCTGTTTCTTTACCAACCCTCTCCAGTACTTCTTTATTTGTAATTCTATCAGTTATTCAGCAACGGATTAGGGCGGACGAGCTAGTAAGTGGAAGGATACTCTGTTGTCCTGAGACTGAGAAATTGGTACCAAAGGCGGAAAAACCAAGAAAGTGCTCAACGGCATCAGAATGCAGAAGAAAACAAAAAATCAATGCATTAAAGATGATGACATCTCTGGTTTAAATTATAATGGCTAGCGCTATTTGCGCAAGAGACGTTATTGATTATGGTAATCGGTGACCAAAATCCGGCAGGGAAGGATAACCATCAGAACGCAAAACCTAATCGGTCGTTAACATGCAAAACCCTTGCACCAGTAAACCAAAAAAAAATACTCAATCCTCTCAGATAAAAAAAAACTGATCATCGATACGGAGTAGCTTTCATCATAAGTAACACTATTAGAAAATCAGTGCTAGGTGTGATTCAAATCTTAGAAAGAATAATAATGCTAAAAATTCAAGCACGTAACTGTCATATTAATATCATATTAATGATATTAATATCAAGTCTATGCTTCCACAGCTGATAAGACCGAAGATGAGATCAAAAAGTTTGATTCAGAATTGCACAATACAATTAAGTTAACAAAATCTAGAGATATTACTTATATTTTAGGAGACACTAATGCAAAAATTGCAGTAGGTACAGTTGAAAATATAGTTAGACAGTTTGGATTAGGAACTAGAAACGACAGAAGAGAAAGGCTCATAGAATTCTGCCAAGAAAAGAATATGGTAATTGCCAATACTTGGTTTCAGCTTCCTAAGAGAAGCTTCCTATATACATGGACGTCTCCGTCACATACCGAAAACCACATTGTCAGAATCCAGATAGACTTTATACTCGTAAATAGCAGATATAAAAACTCTATAAACTAGGTTAAAACTTATACTGATACAGATGTTAACTCAGACCCGTTAGTTGCTCTCCGTTAGTTGCTGACGTGAAAATAAAATTAAAAAGAATTGAATTCAGCAAACAACAACCAAAAATTATGCTTGTAACATGTAAAAATGCTAAAAAATTAGGAAATAAAAAACGAATTAAAAAATAATGTGAATGTTAATATGAAAAAAACACTAACTGACAACAAAAAAATTATGGATGTAGATAAAAAGTGGTATAATATAAAAAACACATTACTGAAAGCATCTCAAGAAAGTTTGATACAACATAGGTTAGAGGCTAAAAAACAGTGGATGACAGAAGAAATACTATTACAGATAGAAGAAAGAAGAAATATAAAGGAAAGGATCTACAGAAGTATAAAGAAATACAACGAATAATTAAGGAAAAAAACAAAACAGCTAAAGAAATCTATTTGATAAAACAATGTACAGAGATAGAAGAAGTAGAAACAAAATATGATATCAGAAATATGCACAAAAAATAAGAAAGTGACTGGAATGGGTCGAAAATAGACAGACAAGGACGCATAAAGGACAAAATAAGGAGTACTACTAATAGATTTACCAGAGAAATTAAGACGATGGGAGGAGTATGTTAGAGAACTTTTCGAAGATGATAGAGGTGAAATGCACAAAATACAAGAGTTAAATCCTTTAGAGAGACAGAAGATTACGATAGATGAAATCAAATATGCTATCAAAAACTCTAAAGACAATAAGGCAGCTGGATGAGATGAAATACTAGTAGAACTGTTAAAACTAGTAGAAGAAGATAACTTGATGTCAAATTGAAGCTTAAAATGCACTTGCTGTGTTACGTTGTTCTAAGATTTAAAGTAACGTTAATAAATAGCAATGGGCTAATGGGTAACTGCAATACTTGCAAGACTTTTGCTGCAAGACCAAGACCAAGACCAAAACCGGGAGTGCATTACCAAGACCAAGACCAGGTGTATTGGCGAAAGACCAAGACCAAGACTGTTGAAGTCTCGTCTTGTTCTTGCATTTGGGCAACACTAACGCACATACATATAATATATATATATATATATATTAATATATATATATATAGGTATGGTAATAAAATAAAAAAAATACAAAAAGAAAGTGGAAACATTAAATTGACCTCTATTTATACTCTTCATTCAGGGCCCTAACCAACTTAAATTAATTAATAAATAAGAAATATACAAATAATACCAAATGCTAATACTAAATACTAATACTAAATACTAATAAATAGTAATAATTTTTCACAGAGCTAAGACGTAAACCCGGTTCAACACCTCGGAGGTTTAGGCCTTCTTTGTGAATGTTTTGTTTTTCTTTTTTTAGTTTTTTTTTAATACAATTTTTTTTAATATTTTATTTATAGATATTTTTTTAAATTTTATAATTATATATTTTTTTTTCTATTTTTTCCTTTTTTTTCTATTTTTTCCTTTTTTTTTCTTTGTTTTTCCTTTTTTTAATTATGTTTTTCTTTTTATTTTTTAAATAACAATTTTTATATTTTACAGGGAGGTACTTAATATAACATAAAAATAACCATGAAAAACGATAATTGCTGAACACATTCAAGCCTACTCATTCATACTCTCTACTCAAGTTAGATTTACTCTCAGTCCTTTTTAAAAATTCGCAAATAATTTGTTGTATTTTATAGTTTCGCCGAAAGAAGTATAAGAGAGAAGTTTGATTTTGTGGTAAAGGTATTTGTTTTTGAGCCAGAGTGTGCATCAAATACTTAATTGCATCATCATTATGCTTGCATCCAAACAGTCAATGATTGATATCATCAGCATAACCATTGCAATCACAAAGATAGATTTAGTCCATATTAATTGTTAATTAGGTAATAGTGAATTTATTTTTTCAAGTCAATGTGTTAAACTTTAAAATTAAATTGTAATGATGGTCGATTTTTTAGTCTAGCAGTGTATTTTCTTTTGTTTTATTTTTATTACAGCCTAATTAGCATAATTTTAAAGTTATTATCTATTATTTGCGTTAATCTACTAGATCTTTGGGTAAAGTGTTGATAAGTCATAACATGTCATAAGGTAAACAATGTACTAACCTAAGAGAATACCCAAATAAATCCAACATAAGAGCATCGTGAAGAAAATTGGCTTAATAACCTCCAAAAAAGTCAATATCGGCCGAAAAATCACGTATATCGTCACACTGTATATTCCCACGACCTTTTTTCAGTTACGACATTGATGTAGAATCCGGATTGTTGACTTGGTAAGGATAAGATCAGCATGTTAACATCATTCTTGAACGCGCCTTTTCGGGTACAACGTCTCGCGGTGTCAGCCGCCGCCACACTGAGAGCGTCGGGATGCTGATGCTGAGTTTGCGCATCTTGCCACCCCCGAGGGGGCGGCGACCCTTTTCGCAGATGGACTCACTATGCCCACTTCAACTACTTTTTTATAGGATTGCAGCGCACCGGTCGATTTTTTACTCTTTAAACATTCCGTTTCAGGTCTTATTTAGTACAAAAGCAATACTCTCGTACATACACGGTGACGGCGTAGCGATGCTGCAAGCTTGGAAGAAAGTTTTGCCGGTTGAAAGTTGGGGATGTATATTTTTGTGTTTCAATTCTACAGGGAAACGGATGTTAACATATTACTTTTTTGCAAAATGATTGAAAGCTGACAGCAACAATGGAATGTAACGCAAAACTGCTGAATATGTAGGGCGGCTCCCACTGCGTTAAAATATCAATTCTACTTTAGCTCAGGATTTTTTGCTTTTATTACAGAAAAAATTTCAAATATTTTATCTTAACTAAAAAAGTATAAACACAACATATTAATAAATCAAAAACTAAAATTTTTTTCTATAAAACAAAAAAATTCCTGCAAAGTAATTATTTTTGTACAGTTTACTATCTTCTTCTTCCTCTTTCTTCTTGATGTAGGCTTTAAAGTCTGTTTCTTCTTCAATATTAGCCTCCTATTAAATTAACCCACTATCTTTTTCTTGGTCTGCCAAGATGCTATGGCTAGATCATCATGGGAGATTGTCTGCATAGGTTGCTGAAAGATGGCTTGTAGAGACATCTGTGAGATAAAAATGTATACCATTATTTTTATGGTTATTTAATATTGCTTTTAACTATGCTGTAGCTCTATTTAGATTGGTCTTGCCTTTGATGCTCCCATCAGCTGCCACCTACGTCTTAAAATAATTGATTGAAGTTTTCCCCTTTGAGTTATTTTCTTTTTCTTCTTCCTTCTTTTATGTTGTGGTCTTCATCCGTGACCCTATACAAGGGACCCTGAGCTGGTACTAGTGTTCCGACTTGAGAAACACCTGAAATCTGTGGAGGGCAGAGAATAATTTATTCTCCCTAATATGACTGTCTAAGGAGTTCCTACCCACTATCCACGTTTTTTAATGAGCCTTCAGTTAATTTTTGTTTCATCAATTTGGTGGTTTTCCTACTAATCGTCTTGCTATTGGAGAACCGTGTCTTGCCATCTTTACTACTCTATTTGTTTTCATTCGAATGATATGATCGTTCCATTCTATTCTTCTATTTCTTACCCTTCTTGATGTTCTCCACCTTGCATCTACATCGTATATCTGTACTTGTAGCTCTGTCCCATAGTGACTTGCCATCAATTTTTTTAAGTGTTTACATCTCTGCTATTGTTAACATCCTTTATGTCCTCTCTATGTCAGGTAGTGTTTCTGCTGCCTAAGTCATTATTGGTCTAATGATCATTTTTTCAATATTGTTTCATTGAGACAGCCTGCTACTCTGTTTTCTCTATTCATTTGATCTTCCACTTCCGTTTCGAGCTTTCGGTAGCTAGATAATGTGATGCCTAGATATTTGAACTCTATCATTTGTTCTATTATCTGACCTTTCAGCACCAATTTACTGTTATAAGCAGCATTTTTTGGGTAAATTAATATCACAATATGGGATGTAAGGGCTTGTCAAAGTATGGCCACTTATATAATCCCACAGTATGTTACAGAGGGTCTTCGATCAGTCTATTCGATGAACCCTCTGCGTATCTTCTATCTCTAGTTGTTAAGTAACATTCTAACACAGGAAGTAAAATAAAACACAGTAGTAGCAGGTGGAAAAGGTCCAGCCACATAGTCTAACGTTAGTAAAACCTGAGCAGTGCCCCGACATCGGACTCCCAGGGTGCAGAATCCCTATTTGGGAACCGAGACCAGACATAAGCCGAAAGCGACTCATTTTTTCGTTGTTCCTTGTCTGTGGGATGTATTTCTTTGTTTGGTGTATTGGTGTCCTGCTATAGGTTATTTACCTCTTCAGTACATGGTTTGTTTTTGTTTGGTTCGTGTTTTCTTTCGCTGGCTTTGTGGATTCTACTGGTGGTTGGCTTCGTGGACTTATCGGCGGAGGAGCGTCCTGGCAATCAGAGGTGAAAGGGGTGTTGGTTAACGATGTTTTTCAGAAGTTATTGTGCTAAAAAATATTTATGAATATGTGAATTTATATGTATTTCCAGTCTCTTGGAATCGTACCCGCATGTAAGCATTTATTAAACAATTCGTTTACTAATTTTAACAGAATTTCTCCTCCTGCCTTTGTTGCCTCAATAACAAGTCCATCATCACCAGGCGATCGACGGTTCTTCATTTCTTTTAAAGCTGCGCCTACTTCTGATACATTATTGGGTAAAATATTTCCGATCCCTGATTTATGAGAGTCTTTACTCGTGTCGGGAAATTGTCTTGTGGTCTTTGGCTGGTATAGAGGTGTTTATAAAACTCTTTGGTTATTTTCAGAATGTTTTGTTTATCTGTTGTTGTCTTTCTGTCTTTATCTCTCAGCATGTATATTTCTTTTTTACTTTGCGTGAGTTTTCTGTTCATTATCTTTAAACATTTGTTCTCTTCTACTGTTTGAGTAATTACATTAGTATTATATCTTGTTACATCTTTTCTAATTTCCGCTAAAATTCTTTTATTTAGTTTTCTATATTCTTCTTTGTTTCCCTTTTCGTTCTCGCTTAGGTTTAGTCGTATTTCCATGAGAGCTTTTCTATCTTTGATAAACTTTTTACTTTTGGTGTCATTTTTCTTGCAAAATTTATGTTGTGCGTTTCTAACCGAGTCTGTAATCATACAATGTACAAAATAATTACTATAGATATTGTATTATATTAATATTATTCTACAATTTTTATCTAACTGTTATTAACATCCTGTCATAATTTTTAGATCAAATAAAGCAAAATTCATGTTTTACAGAAGTATATTAAAGTTAAAATAAAAATATTTCTACATTATATAATGAAATGCCATAATACTGAACATAAAGGGATCTTTCATAATGAAATATGTAAAATAAAAATAAATTGAAACCTCGGATAATAAAATAAAATCATTATATTAATATACGTATATATATATATATATATATATATATATATATATATATATATATATATATATGTATATATATATATATATACGTATAGTATTTTATCAGGAGCTTGGTTCTAAAAGGGCCAAAGTCATCAAATATTTTTTATAGTAGTTTTTTTATACATCGATAACGAAATGTTTGGAATTAGTAAAACTGACCCACATTTGTTTTTTGTTATTGAAAATATGACATTGGCCCTTTTAGTATAAAAAAAAATAAACGAAAATGTGACTTTGGTCCAATTAAGGAATAATGAAATTGCAATAATTTGAAGGGATTAGTTAGATTAGAAAAATAATTAGTAGGTTGACAATGCTAATATTATATCTCATCATTATCTTGATTGTACGTCTCATCTGCAAAGACTTGTTTGCAAGGTATACATCGTCTCCCCACGATTCGTTTGCCTTGAATTTTTCCTTGGATAATTAACTGGAGCAATCGGTACTTTTTCCCTCTCATCACATGACCAAGATAATCCAACTTTCTTCTCTTGATGGTGATCAACAGCTCCCGTTCTTTGTTCATTCTTAGAAGAACTACACTATTTGTTATTTTTGTCTGTCCAAGGTATTTTCAAAATTCGTCTATATATCCACATTTCGAAGGCCTCTAGTTTATCGATATTGCTCTTGTTTAAAGTCCAAGTCTCTACCCCGTACAGCAGTATCGAAAAGATGTAGCATCTAACCAATCTCATTTTCAGGTTTAAGTTAATGTCATGACTTCCCAGTCTTCACCAAAGAAGAGAAGTCAGAAATAAAGATAAAAACGAATACAAGAGGATCCACGCAATAATCAGGCAGAAGATAAGACACGCGAAAATACAATTTCATAGTAAAGAATGTAATGAAATTGAGCAATATGAAAAGAAACACGATACATTTCATCTGCACAAGAAATTAAAAGAGGTCGCTGGAAACAAACTGAAACAAGTATCCCAAAGTTTAGAAGACAGAAACGGACACAGAATATTAGACATCAATAAAAAGTTAAAAGAATGGGAAAACTAAATTTCTGAATTATTTGAAGATGAGAGAGTAGAACACTATACACCGATTGCTATATCAGGCCCATCTATAACAGAAAGTGAGGTAAGACGTTCAATACAAATGGCAAAAAATGGAAAAAACACTTGGCTCCGGTGAAGTAAGTGCTGAAATACTAAAGTTTTTGGGAGATTTGAAATTAAAGCTCTGTGTAATCTCTTTAACAGAATTTGTGACACTGGCATATTACCAACTGATTGGTTAAAGTCGACATTTGTCACAATACCTAAGAAACATCGTCCAAAGACATGCGCTGATTATCGGACAATAAGTCTGATGAGTCACGTTTTGAAGATCTTCCTGCGAGTAATGCACAGCAGAATTTACACGCTGTTAGAGGACAGAATTAGCAATACTCAATTTGGGTTTAGGAGTGGCTTGGGTACAAGAAAAGCCTTGTTTAATATACAGGTGCTAGTACAGAGATGCAGAGATATAATTCAAAATGTGTACATTTGTGCAATCGATTTTGAAAAAGCTTTTGACAAAGTCCGACATAACAAAATGCTAGAAATATTGGAAACAGCTAGATTGGACGATAAAGATCTACAAATAATTACAAATCTATTCTGGCATCAAGTGACAAGAATAAAGGTTGAACAAGAACTGTCGGATGAAATAAATATAAAAAGAGGAGTGAGACAAGGTTGTATATTGTCGCCTTTACTTTTTAACTTATATTCGGAGGAAATATTTAAGGAAGCCTTAATGGAGACAACTGAAGGTATTATTGTGAATGGAGTAACCTTCAACAATATTAGATATGCCGACGATACCTTAGTCCGTGCCAATTGCGGAGAAGACCTTCAAAATCTAATGAACAAAATAAAACAGACTTGTGATCAGTATGGATTAAAACTCAACGTTAAGAAAACTAAATATATGATAGTTAGCAAACAAAATTATATACAGGATGACGGTATAAAAGTCGGAGATGCCACACTGGACAGAGTAGAGAAACTCGTGTACCTCGGCAGTAATATCAATGAGAGCTGGGATCCAACCGCAGAAATTAAAAGCCGAATAGAACAAGTCCGAGCTGCCTTTGTAAAAATGAGAAAGGTACTTTGCAGTCACGATCTTAGCATTGACCTTAGAGTTCGTATGACATCTTGCTACATCTTTCCTGTCCTGCTGTATGGAGTGGAAGCGTGGACTCTAACTGAGGCTATGCTTAAACGTTTGACAGCCTTTGAGATACAGACGACTACTGAAAATAAGCTGGGTCGACAGAGTTAGAAATGAGGAGGTCCTTAGATGGCTGAGCCAAACAACACAACTGGTCAATATAATAAAGAAACGCAAGCTGAAATACTTCGGTCACATTATGAGACACCCCGATATGGACATACGGAATACAGCTATGGGGCTGTACAAAAGAAAGCAACATCTAACATATACAACGATATCAGAATAAAGTATTAAGGAACATCGTTAACGCTCCATGGTACTTTAGAAACTGTGATCTTCATCGAGACCTCCAGATGGATACAGTTATCCAGACAATCAGTAAGTTTGCCGAGAGTCATGAACTCATGAACAAAGGCTCTCCAACCACGTGAACGTCGAGGCCATAAAACTCCTAGACAAACGCCAACCAGATAAGAAGACTAAAGAGAACGAAGCCGTTTGATTTAGTGCTTTAAGTGAGTGAAAGTGAAAAAGCAGAGTAAAGTGCGGCTAAAGTGTACACGTCAGCTAGTAGTACTATAATGTATAAGAGCCTAAGGAATATTGCTGAATATAACCTTAGATAAGTTTCTTGTAATATTTATATATAGAACTAACTTGCTTATTGATCATAGTGAATGATCAGATAGCAATAGTCATAAGATTCCTGTTGGAGTTTTATTAAACAATAAAAAATGAGACACCCCGAAAAATATGATCTTTTAATCTGATCATTCAGGGAAAGATCCAAGGTAATCATGGTCCTGGTAGACGAAGAACATCATGGCTGAAAAATCTAAAGCAATGGTATGGAAGATCTACTACATCGTTATTTAGAGCTGCTGTCAATAAAGTCACGATAGCGAATATGGTAGCCAACATGATATCCAACGATCGATAACGGTCATGGAACTAGAAGAAGATGACTTCCCAGAATGTCCTTCATATTAACAAAAGCAGCTCGAGCCTTTCCAATTCTAGTTTTTATTTCTTCTGTGATTTCATTGTTGATATTAACACTTGTTCCCAAATATTTATATTTGTACACCCGTTCGATTTCGTTATTGTAAATGTACAGGTTTGCATTCAATCTTTGTTTTTTTTTGAAAAAATTGGTTTTGACATCACACCCAAATTGTATACTTGTAATATTTTATAGTATTTATAAAGTCAGTTGAAACACCCAAAAACCTGCTTGCCGACAAACAATAAAAGAATAATATCATATTACCAGACATGTGCGCATCATTTATTTTTATAATCAAATATATATTAATGTAGAACAGAAAAAGGACAATTTTAATTTACTTAAAGCTGTCGTAAAGTACATAAGTGTATAAAAAATTTTTTAACATATAATATTAAGCAACAAAAATAATTTATAATTAAATGGCAATAGGCTATATTGACAGTATAATGATTTAATTATACTTCGTAAAATAATAATTTTACATTGCGGAAAACATTTTTTCCGCAAATCGCCAGGAAATTTTGACATTCCTGTCAAAATTTCTTGAAGAAAAAGTCAGGACTTCCTTACTGTAAGGAAATGTCATTTCCTTACTGTAAGGAAATGATATTTCCGTACAGTTGTTAGTGTTCTACATAAATGATAGAAAACACATTGCTTATAAGGAATTAATTTATATTTTGAAAACATCAAGTCATTGCTGAATACATTTTTAAGATCAATTTGTTATATTTACAGTAATTTGACAGTTAGTACAATTATTGAACATTGGAGGAACACTCTTAGAACTATGAGAAACAAGTTTGACAATTCAACCTAAATACGTTTCCATAGTAACCCAAGTAATTTTATTAGGAATTTCAAAGCACCATTTATTTGGGAATAAAATTATCGCGTTTTTTTTTTAATCAATCAATATCTGTCGAATTTTAAACGAGTTGCGGAAAAATAGCATGTTTACCTCGTAGGAAAAGCCACATTCCTGAACTTTGTGTTGCTAAGTCTCGGCTTGCGCCTCGACTTAGCAATCTTTACAGTCGTCCAGGAAAGTTAAGCTTTTCCTACGCGGTAAACAATGTACTATTGCTGTACAGCACTGGCATGCATCGGCAGCGTTTCTTATCTGTACCCTTCGCCACCGGCTAGAAGGGGACCTCTAAGTAACGTGTTAAATATTGGTGATTTTCAATGTCCAATATTTATTTGATGGGATGTATCTTTCATTCCTTCTTTCTTCCATCTATTTCCTACGAAGTACGGGGATTGTTCAAAGACGTTTAAAAGATTGACGCGTGTTATTTATACTTTAACTTGATTACCGGTAAATGTAATATTGAACTGCCCTTATAAATCGAGTCGGAGAGAAATGTTTCAACTGACTTTATAAATACTATACTCGAAGTCATAAAAAATATTATGATTAGTAAGTAACTGTGCAACATATTGCGAATACTTCGTTAATTAAAATACCATTTTCTAAAGCTCCTTTTATCCCAAACAAAATCTACTCGAAATGTTACCTTTATCTTTTATCTAATCCCAAAGATATTTAATTACAAATAACGACTTTTCTCCTAGGGGTTTTAAGCTTCCACTACATCAATTCTAGAGATAGTAGCTCAACAAGTGGGATAGAAGATTAATCAAGTGAGCGGAACAGAAGTTCCAAATTCGGGCGCGACTAAAATATATGCCGGCAATAAAACCACGAGATACAATACATTCCTTAGGGTGGAAACAGGGAACACGAGTTAATGGTCGCTCTTAGAGTCTTTGTTGAACGACAACTTTGTGTTGATCTTAAGTTGGGCCAGATAGCGAGACCGTACCTAACGCGAAACCTTTTTTGTGTCGCATTCCTGTTAAATGTGGGTTTTTGGTGAGATATAATACACATGATACAACTTGTGTTACAATGCTTCGGCGATATTAGGAAAATTTCGGTGCTTTAATGACTACAACATTTCTCGAATGAAAGTTGTGATATGTAGGGCGAATGGGTTACTTTGTTTCAGGCGTTTAGTACAGATATGCTACATTTGTAATTATCTGGAAATAAAATAAAATTTTGTTGTTAAATAAAAATGTCTTACAAATTTAAGGAGCAAAATGGTAACTATATAGAAAATATAGTTAAAAAAGTATAATAAACACGTGATTAACGTTTCTCGATATTTTTATTGTCATTTATTTAGTTATTGAGATTTACAGTTAACTCAATGCAGTAGCTCTGCACATGATGACAGCAAATACTTGACATGGCTCCTGCACCTGAACCTATCCACCAAACATTCATCTTCCTCCTTTTTCATCTGAGCATGGAATCGACAATAGCGATGATTAGACTTAGGCAAATATGCAAATAAAAAAGTATGAAATATGCGCATAAATATGCCGTATTTTACGAAAAAATATGCAGTATTTTATGCAAAATATGCATATTTATCTAGAAAATATGCATGTAATAAAAAATATTTACAATATTTTTTATCAAATGATGTTCAAAATTTTCTAATAAAAACTTATAGCTTCTATCTGAATACATATCGCACCCTCAGTGCAAGACTGTAGTAACTCAAAATTTTATGAAAATGAAATAATCCTGGAATTCGTTTGTAAACATGCATATCTATCCCCTGTAAAACTTTAGTAACTGTTTAACCGGCTAAATGTTACAACAACAACAGTTTAACTATTTTACGTTTTTGTACATAAGTTCCGTGCAAAACTGTTGTAACTCTAATGTAACAGAGTTACAACAGTTTTGCACGGAACATTGCAATGGTTTCGATAATAAGCAATGAAAGGCACGAAAAAAGTAGGATATTTGTTATTTTAATATATATATATATATATATATATATATATATATATATAATATATATATGTATATTTGTGGTGTTTAATTTTAATATACAGCTTACTTACTTACTTACTCCGTGGCGTTACAACCCTTCGTGGGTTTTAGCCGACTCGACAACATGCCTCCACTGTTTTCTGTCTTGAGCAACCTCCATCCAATTCTCCACGCCCATAGTGCTTAGGTCTCCTGCTATATTATCTCGCCACCGGAGACGAGGGCGTCCGCGTGGTCTCCTTCCAGTTGGGACTTCCTCCCACACTAGTCTTACTGTTCGTTCGTCAGAATGTCTTCTGAGGTGTCCTGCCCATTGGAGTCTTCTGGACTTTATTTCTTTTATGATGTTGGCGTCTGGGTAAAGTTCTTCAAGCTCTTTATTAGTTCTTATCCTATATTGTCCTGATGCTTCATCAAGCACCGGACCAAAGATCTTCCTTAGGATTTTTCTTTCCCAAACACGTAGTCTCTCTTCATTTGCCTTTGTTATCGACCACGTTTCGCTTCCATACATCACAACGGGTCGTATGATTGTTTTATAGACTTGTATTTTCGTACGTCGTGTTAGTTGTTTTGATTTTATAAGGTTTTGGAGGGCAAAAATACATCTGTTGCCGGCCTGAATCCTGTTGTTTATTTCTTGTGATCCGTTATTGTCTTCAGTTATTGTTGTTCCAAGATACTTGAATTCTCTAACGCGCTCAAAGTTAAAGTCATCGATGGTAATGTTCTGACCGATTCTGTCTCTGCTTTGGTTATTGCGGCTCATATACATATATTTCGTCTTGTTTTCGTTGATTTGGAGCCCCATCTTCTCTGCTTCCTTCTCAAACCTTACGAAAGTCTTCTTCATCCTTAATCGCGTGTTTCCTATTAGATCTATATCGTCTGCAAATGCCAGTAGTAAGTTTGGTCCTTCTCGATGAAATACTGTATTCGGTTTTTAGATTCTTGCACTTCTGATTATGTGCTCCAGAGCTAAGTTGAAGAGTTGTGGTGAAAGTGCATCTCCCTGTTTTAGTCCATTGTTTATTTCAAATGTCTCCGAGTATTGTTGTCCAACTCTCACCTTACATCGTAACCGTTCCATACACATCCATATCAACCGGACTAGTTTTTTTGGAAAGCCAAGTTCCTGCATCGCTGTCCACAGTCTGTCCATACATACTCTATCAAAATATACAGCGTGTCTACTTAATCCATTAACTGTCGAGACAATAAACAAAGATTTACGATTTACCAAGTTATTCATGTAAGTTTTATGTCCTTTATGTGACATTATATTTTCCATAAAATGTGTGCGATGTCGTTTGACCATTTATTTATTAGATTAGATTAAGATTATTTATTAGATTGGTAACTTTGACTAAGGTAGTGAATTTCTATCATTTTGTTAATCACTGTACTTAAGGTAGCCTGATTTGCATATGTTTATTAGTCCTTTTGTTTTAAATTTAAATAAAAATATTGAAAGTTTTACAAACAATTTTTCTACCCTGTTATGATATGACATTGTCATTACAAAGCCAAGGAATTGTGGCTATCAGAAATATGTGCAGACATAGAAAGTTTAAATTGTCGCTAGCGATAAGCCGTTTTATTAGGTACCTATTTATTCTAGGTAGCTATCTGATTTCTTGGAATCTATTAAATAAAAAGTTCAATACCATACTAAACCCCGATTGCTGTTGGGGATTATTTTTTCTTTACTTACCCATGATTTATTGCCATTCGAGTATGATACCAGATACCAGAAGCCCACCATAGTTTTTATAAAAAAAATTTTTGCCCAAGATGATATACGAAAACAGGACAACAACTAATAAAAAATGTGTCTACCCTTTTTACAATTTTCTCCGTGCAAAAGTGTTGTAACTTTGAAATTCATATTTTTTTTAGCATCCTTTCACTAGACTATTAAATGATTTTAATTTTAAATAGGTGTCCTATTTTTTATCGCAAGAAGTTCAAAAAATGCTTGAAAAATGCAAAAATACATCGATTTATTGCGAACTAGCCTTGTGTCGGTACTTTTCTTTAAACATAATCTCCAATTTTAAAATCTTTGTTTGTACCACCGTGTAAATTTTTAAAATAAAATAAAAAATAATATGTATGTACTTACGGTTTTGCCACAACATAATTAATAAACTTTATCCTTATCCATAGATAGCTCTTTGTAGGGTTTTATCCAAGTTGGAACATTGCTTATTTTCGGCATTTTCAAAGCACAATAATTATTTACAATTAGAAATACACGTTGTTTACACCTCCAATTTTACAACAAAAGTGAAACCAAGTGAAACTGATCGTCAAAATAAAAATTTTTACCTAGAGACATAAACTGGTTTACACAAACCCTTAATTCCTGGACAAAACGTGACAAAACTATAAGCCACTGTCTTTTATTAGTTACTATACCAACAATTTGAATACCAAGTGATTATAAAACAAAATGAAATATTGGCATTTTCATGCTATCTGTAAGTTTGAATATAAAAACATATAGTTAACACCAAATGTTCAAATTATATGCACTTTAGGCTCACTTTTATAAAAATATGCAAAATTTGTCATTTTTGCATTTTTTATGCATTACATATGCAAAATATGCAATTTCCATGTTTGCTCAAGTCTAGCGATGTTTTATAAACAGCACTTTCAAATGTACTATATTTTCATAAATACACACCTGTACTGTCTAATGACTCTAGTTGTATTAGGCAGGATTTGTAATAGCTGTACTAGGAAATTATCTACATACTTTAGTAAATTTTTAATTTCTGTTGAGATTTTTTTTCCTATTTGTATATTCACTAGTAATATCTGAATTTTAGAAATTTCCACAACCTACATTAACAAGACAGTGTTTCGACAAATTGTTTTCAGAACTTAAGCGTAGGTATATCGAACAATTTCAGAGAGATGTCCCTTAACAGTGTTTATGTCAGGTGACAACTAAATGTGTTGGTAAAGTGGGTGGCGGTTAGTCCGATGCTGTCCATCACTGGACGACGCCGAGTCCCACAGTGCCGGTTGTATAAAAGACAGGCTTAACGCATGTCCTTTTATCGGAAATACGTAGGTGAGATATATATACAGTGTGTCCATTTTAAAACTTACAATGGGCTATCTCTCACGAACAAAAGCTGATATGGAAAAATGCATGAAACTGTGTCTAGGATAGTTAAGAAAAACTAAAATGACATGAAAGAGAAGTCACCCCCATCAACCCCCTAGGGCCCACCCACCACAACCAAAAAAGTTTAAATTGCAAACCCCTAATTGTGATACATCATTGAAAAGACTATAAAAAATGCTATCCAATTGTATAAATAATAGTTATACAGGGCGAAACAATTGTTGTGAAACTTTGGCTTAAATGAAAAATTTAATGGGGTTTTTGTTGATTCTGTTGATGACCCCGTTTAATTATTGTTTAATAATTATACAGGGTGTTAATATTACCTGGCTTACTATGACTTTTATATTTGTAATGCTATCTCCCGGACTATTATTTTGAATAATAGGTGCTCGACGGATTTTTTTTTTTTTTTTGTTAAATAAAAGCTTAATGTATAGTTTCTGCAATTTGCTTTTTGGGTTCTCTGAGATTCAATAATTTTGGGTTTATTTGAGAATTTTAAATGTCATTAGTTTTCATCATTTGTACGATCGGTACTGTCATTCAACTGTAGTTGTCATGATGGTTTACAGTGTACCTGAACGCGTGCAGATCATTCTCATATTTGCCTCCCAGAACCAGTGTTATTTACGAACAGCTCCATTATTATTTCATGAAAGACATCCGGACAAAAATGTAAAGACCGTATGACACTATGCATTTTCTTGTATAATTTCTTATATCATTTCTAATAAAGAAAGTTATATATGTGTTTTCTTGTATCGTTTCTTGCACGTACATTTGAGCTCTGTATGACACTATGTAAGTTCTTTTACCGGAAATTGTATGTGCTTCGGCACATGATTGGTCGAAATTTTGTTTGCCACATTGTGTCACGTTACATTGGTAGTACTGCGTCTACAGATGATTTTATAAATTTTAACCTAAATTTTGCAGTTACTCCTATAGTACATAAAAAAATATACTCTGTTACTCCCTTAATCCAGTTTATCACTTCTCCTGGATATCCATGGTCTACTCCATAAACGTTTTGGTTTCTTTTTTTTTAGTCAACATGTGTGCCGCTAGCATTGTCAAACACGTTGACGCTACAGCTACTATCACGAAATTGTCGTCCATATTAAGTATCAATATCAATAAAAAATTTACGAAAAAAATAAAATCATCAAGTTATCAAATCATATGATCGCATTTTCAGCCGCCATTATGACAGAAGTTTTACGTTTTTGGGCACAACTTGGCGCATTTCTTGTACAAGAAACTGCGATGGACACAAATTCTTGTATCGTTTCTGATATACGAACGCTTGTATGACACTATCTATTTTTTTTGTTATATCAGAAACGATATAAGAAATGATACAAGAAAATGCATAGTGTCATCCGGCCTTAAGTTCCCGTGTAGGTTCGCGATTTATTTGAAAAGTTTAGAGAAACGGGATCAGTGCTAAATAAAAAAAGGAATGCCCCAAGACTACAAAATGAAGCATTCCAAATTGAGGTCCTCGGAAAGTTTGTAATAGAACCTACTGCATGAACACGTCAAGTATCTGCAATGACAGGACTTTTACATGAGTCGGTTAAAAAGGTGATTGTATTTCTTGGCTGTTGCATTGAAGATGTGTGTTCATCTTTGAAGCTCGTCTTCTGTCTCGGCGATTAATAGCTATCTGACTCCGCTTTGTACTTGTATACACTGTGTTAGTTTTCCCTTTATCTTTGCCTGTATTCGATTATGGAAGTAGATGTTTTCGATGGTTTGTAAAATATTGATTCCTATGTTTCTTTTAGATATGCTGGTTTTTTGTACTCGAGGGCCTTTAAGCCTCTGTAAGCTTAAGTGTGGTGTTCAGTAGATTTATACCTCTATAATTGTTGGGATCTTCTTTCTTATATATGTTTCTTCTTTGGTCTATAATTGTAAAACTAAACAAATTTGTGTCTACGAAGATTTCTTGATAAATTCATGATTTTATAAGTATGGTTTTACTGATGATTACTATAAATATTTAAAATTTAATTATATTACTTACTTATTTCTTTATATTTTTAGTAAAGTAGTAGATATTTCATAAAAATGATACGTTTTACTTACATAAAAAATCCAAATTTTTAAAATATATTTTGAAATCTAAACCAGACCTGAAAAGTACAAACTTTTGTTTTAATTCCAAATGGGCACCAGAGATCCTGTGTGTTGCGGATCATTACAACAATTATGAAGCCTGAAAACCGCTGCCAGCAAACATCTGTTTAATTAAAAGCAGAACAGAGACGAAAGTTTTATTTTATGTTTTCTCCTACGCTGAACAAAGTCAACAGCAAAATTCTGAGGTTTTTATATCATCTGCAGTTAATTGTCGATATCACGCAGAAATATATAAATCTTTCTTTTAAATTATTAATCTAAACTATCTGAAGCTAATTCGCAGAATTCCAACTAATAGACGATGTAGCTCAGTCAAAATAAAAATAAGTGAGACCTTTTGCAAATCAAAATGTAGGTGGAAAGAAATCATTTGCTACGAAAGGATCGTTCGAGTATTATGTTTATATGGAGTTAAGCCACAATTATTGGTTGTGATGAAAATCACATTTTTAACTAACTAATATTTGAAGTTTCGATATCCACTACGGAAATCGTTTTCAAAAATGATTATTATACAAATTTTGGGAAATGTACAATTAAAGCAATTCTCAAGCACATTACCGCAGGCACAACAAAGTTTGAAAATAAATTATGTCCACAGTATTTGTCAAAATGTCAAAAAGAATAATAAACAACCGACTAACCTATAAACTTGATAACTACCAACCAGTGGAACACGACGGATTCAGGAAAGGATACAGCACAATCGACCATCTACATGCGCTTAAAATATTAATTGAGAAAACCAATGAATACAACCTTCCGCTGTACTTAGCATTCGTAGATTATGAAAAGGCTTTCGACAGCTTTGAACACTGGGCGGTTGAAGAAGCTCTGGTCAATAGTAGCATAGATTCAAGATACCGACAATTGATACATGATATTTACCAAAACGCAACCATGACCGTAATTCTGGAAGACAAATTAATAACGGATAATATAAAAGTTAAACGAGGAGTCCGACAAGGGGATATAATTTCACCTAAACTCGTAAAATAGTTTCGAAACACAATTCAGATTTCTGCTTTATAATCTGAGCCTTCTAAAAATTGCAAGGCAAACAGACGTTGATAAAAGATGTTAAAAGAGACATGGGGAATCTAAAATTTACATTCCACGACATGTCTTTTACAACTAAGCAGAAATCCTTAGCGAATTGTGCTTCTTGTACTCACACAGAGTAAATCCGAATAAAATGAGAAAAGGCAGCAAATATTTGATTTCACGCAAACAAATCCTATGTATCTCTTGATACGTATTTCGACCTAATAGGTCTTGTCAGAAGAGCTATTCATAGGGCTTCTCAACGTGAAAAATCAATATTTTCTGCCTTTTAAGAAGCAACAATAACATGGCTTCAATACGGACGCAATAGCGACATGCAATAGCAACAATCGGAAAATAGTTTCGAAACACAATTCAGATTTCTGCTTTATAATCTGAGCCTTCTAAAAATTGCAAGGCAAACAGACGTTGATAAAAGATGTTAAAAGAGACATGGGGAATCTAAAATTTGCATTCCACGACATGTCTTTTACAACTAAGCAGAAATCCTTAGCGAATTGGGCTTCTTGTACTCACACAGAGTAAATCCGAATAAAATGTTTGTCATTAAGCGATGGAGAGACAAATGTTGGGTATGTCACTTAAAGATAGAAAACGTAACCAGTGGATCAGGACCAAAACAAAGACAGTAGACCAAGCAGCAAAACTGAAATGGAAATGCGCTGGACACAATGAACGTCTCCAAGACGGACGATGGAACAATGCCATCGGAAAGTTTGTAACGATAATATTTTGCCTACCACAGGGGACTTTAACACAAGGGGGTAGAAAATTGGGGGAAGAAACTAAAGGGGTGGAGATAGGGTAAGCAAAATAATCGCTACTGATGCGAACGGCACTCAGAGTTTCATAGAAGAGCTGGGGTCGTGGATAAGTAAAAGATAAGGGCATTGAAAAGGGAGAACTACAAAAAGATGAAATAAAGGGCTCTTGGGATAAACAAAATAAAAATAAACAAGAAACACCTCAAGGAATTTAATATAGGGCGCCACTTGAGGTGCCTAATTATGCCTATTACAACCACTAGTTTTAACTAGGGAAATAATTAGAAAACAAAATCAAAACATAAAAAACATATATTTTTCAAATAAGAATCAAAAAAGGTTTGGCTCAAAAAAATAAATAAAAAGTTAAAACAACAAAATTTAACATTTATTTATGTGTCACCACAAACAGTTACATGGAGAAATACAGATAAATACATTCAAAAACTTACATGTGTCATCCATTAACAAACTCCATTGCTACAAAACTTACACAATTGCATGGAGGTTAACCTTTTTAAACAAAAAAAAACAAAACAAATGAACATCAAAAATACTAAAACGAGCTGTCATAAATTAACATTAAATCCAAAAAAAAACCAAAACACAAATTGACAGCTTTACTCAAAACAAAATTTATAATTTTAAATGTCAACGAAAGCAATTATTATTTTATAAAAAGATGTCTGTCTTTAGTTTAAAATTTAAACAAAATGTTACCTTAATTCACATGATCACACTTAAGTTTCTGAAACCATAACTGGAACCTGGAACTGAGGGCTCCACTCTCTCTGCATCACGAAAACCTCCATCTCCAAACTGCCAAAAGCCTTGGATAAAAGCAGGAACAAAAGAAAAACAAAACGAGGATGTCCTCCAATCCTCACTCAAAACATTAATAATTGAAGCATTTACTGCCACAAAACAGATAACAAACTGCTACATTTCCTTCATAACAAAGGACGAAGGGCCCGCGTAGCGCAAGCGGTAGTGTGCTTGCCTCGCATGCCGGTGGTCGTGAGTTCGAATCCTACCGCCGGCAAGAACAACTAGGCTTTTTTAAAAATGTCTATAGGCCCCAGGTCGACTCAGCCTGAATAAAATGAGTACCTTGGGTAAAACCAGGGGTAATAATAGGCGGTTGAAGCGTAGCACTGGCCATGTTACCTTCCTTGTATACCGTAGGCCCTAGATATAGCAGACTACCCTGCTATACTCCCAAAGCCGCGTGCGGTATAAAACGGGAGACTATTATTATATTACAAAGGACGAAAACAGGATACTTTACAAATTCGACGTGAATTTGGACATAACGTTGAACCGCTGTTGAAGCTGCTCCAACGAGAGTGAAGAAATTCTATTAAAATTGAACGCATACATACAAACGCTGACATAACAAGACACCACGAAACGACGTACATATCCTTTTGCGACGCATTAAAATTGCCGCTTCTAATAAAACAAGAATTTGCCGAGGAAGTTAAAATAAATAAACAACTCTAAAATGGTTTATTTCAACTTGGCCGACCTAAGAAAGAAATGAAAAGATATTTGGGTTTAAATACGTACGAAATATTTTTTAGATCTATTAAAAATATATAAGGCGATTTAATATTTCGTATACGAGGGGACTTCAATATACTTCAAAGAATCGATGAAATTGAAAATGCTACAAGTTCCATACAATGCAAAGAGATCAAGAGGCAGACCACAGATGAGGTGGAAAGATGACAACAGGAAACAAGGAGGTCCCACATGGCAGAGAACAGCTCAAGATAGGGAAAGATGGAGAGAACTGGGGAGACCTATATCCAACAATGGAAGGATAGAGAATAGGTTAAAAAAAATTGTAAAAAGTTTGAAATTTGTCGAAATATTTTAAAATTTTCATACTCTACTATAATAACTATAGAGTTTAATAATTATGTTAAGTGTTAACGAAACAGTCTACACCATTTTTAATATCTTTAAAAGCTTAGAATGGTGACAGATATCTAGTTATTTAAAAGGTTCTCAAAAACTCAAGTTTACAAGACAAGTAAATATTTCGTGAACTGAACGTTTCAGCAAATATCGTGGAAATATATATAAAAGAGGTAAAGAAAGAAAACCGGTTATTTTCGATGAAACTTATGTACACGGTATGGTCTATAAGATACGAACAATAAAATAGGTATTATGTCTTGTGGTAACAAATAAAAGATAAAATGAGCCGTTGTCAGGCGAACAATATTTTTGTGGAAAATAAGAAGATAATAAAAAAGTAAAATGTTCATCACTTTTCGTGCATTACGTTGAAAAGCAAGAGAGAATTGTAACTCATTGCAGCTTTTATATTTATATCTATAAGACATCAAAAATCGATTTGTCATAGTAATTTACAATAAGACACTTTTTAAGCATACTATATTACCATAGTTGGCAGTGGCGTACATTAAGTAAGACTATTGGGTATATTAAAACTTGTAAAAGGAGTACGTTGGACCGATAAATGTTTCTTTTAAAAAACAGCGCTACAGGCGCTGTAGACCACTGGCTTTTAAAAACTTGAATATTTCTCTTTATTTTTCTTGACCATTGCTTTTTCTCTTCAATTTCTAATGTCTATTTCTGACAAATGTTACATTTACATACAAAACAGGTAAACGGCATTAGACATGCAGTTTACCTGTTCTTGACACATTGTTCGCATTCAGTATTAAATTAAGGAACTTTACCACTCTGCTTCCCAGTCATTCCTTGTTATTGAAAATAGACCTGTTTATGCTCATATTTGAGCTTCTTACGATTTATTCCGATAATTATCAATCAGCCCTGAGTTGTCCATTGTTGAACATAGGCCTCCTCTAGTCTTTTTCATCTGCTTCTGTTATGCGCCTCTGCTATCCAATTGGTCACGATTCTTTTGAGGTCGTCGGTCCATCGCGTTGGGGGTCTTCCTCGGCTTCACTTGTCAGCCCGTGGTGTCCACCCAAGCGATTTTTTTGTCTAACTGTCGTCTTTCATTCTTGCAACATGTCCTGCCCATCTCCATTTTTGCCTTAATATGTTCAATAATGTCTTCCGCTCCGGTTCGTCTACGAACTTCCTCGTTTCTTATTCTATTCTTATCTTTCTGCTTATTTCAAGCATTGATCTCTCCATCGTTTCGTTGTGTCCTTCTCAATTTTTCGGCTGATGATTTTGTGAGAGTTAAGGTTTCTGCTCCGTATGTGAGGACTGGTAGAACGCACTGGTTAAAAGCTTTTCTTTTTAATAGATCGGTATATTTGTTTTAAATACGTCTCTCATTTTTCGACTTATTCTTCTGAATAGCTCGCATGTTTGGTTATCTCGCGTTAACCTTATTTCGTGACAAAATACACATATTTTTCCACAAGTTCTATGGGCGACTTTTTGATTTCTATTAGCTCATTGGGGACGAGATTGGTCATCATTTTTGTTTTTCCATAGTTTATTTTTAAACCGAGCATTTTCGTATATATTTCGAATACTATTTGCATACCTGTGATCTATTCTGCATTCTGATAGTGCTTTTAAGATAGCAACTGTTTCGACTGTGTCAAATGCTTTGTGGAAGTCGACAAAGATAAAAGCAAGGTCGTCTGTTATATTCGATAGACTTTTCAACTAGAGTTTTAAGGCATTGCAAATGGTCGTTTGTTCCGTGTCCGGCTCGAAATCCTGCCTGTTCTTCTGATTGATAGAAATAGAGTTTTGCTTCTAATATGTTTGTCAGTATTCGAGTAAAAAACTTGTGTAGCTGGTTAAGCAAACGAATTGGCCTATAGTTTTCGAGATCTGATTTATCCCCTTTTTTGTGGAGGAGGATTGTAACCGAATTCTTCCATTTACTTGGAATGTTTTCACTATACAGACATAGAATAAAAAGTGTTTGGATTCGAGACATCAAAAGTGGACCTCCTAGTTTAATTGTCTCAATGACTACACCACCTTCCCCGGAGCTCTATTATTTTTTCATATTTTTGAGAGCATGTTGAATTTCCTCCCGTGATATATTTGGTATATCCTCTGATACTACATTATGTACCTTTTGTATTGGTTGTTCGATGAGCTCTGGAATAACTTAACTTTTATATAATGTTTCATAGAAACTTTTCACTATATGTAATATGCTTGGTATATCTGAGATAATATTCACATTTTTATCTTTAAGTTGGAATATTTCTTTTTGCCATTTTCATTTTTCTCCTCAATGCTTTCATGCTTTTGTTGTCTTCTTCATGCTTTATTCTGATACTAGTTTGAATATATTTGTTGATAGCAAGTACCCGTGTTTTAAACCTCTATTTACTGTGAACTGATTTGTAAAGCTTTCTTACATTGTAACCGTATTTCTAGTGTTCCTCAGCATCATTTTCACTAGCCTTATAAGCTTTTCTGGAATTTCTAATGTTCTCATGACCGCTTATATCATATTACGGTTTATGGAGTCGTATTTCTGTTAGGTTGAAAACGAAAGTTAAATATTTGATCTGCAGTTAAACATATCAAAGACAAAGATCAGAATAGTGGATAGACTACCTACCATCTCATACGACATCATCCAGATATAACCACAATTAACCAGTTTGAGGTTGTAAGTTCATATTTATATCTGTTATTATTGATCACAAACACAGGGTCACTAAAGAAAGAATCAAAACAAATATGAAATCTAGCAAAAGTCACTGGAATAAAGATGGTCAAAGTATGGAAGGACTCTTAAATTTTACGAACTTTAATAATGAAGTTGATTAACTACTTAAGCCTCTATTCAAATATCGGATAAGGGTATTTCGTCGATCAGTATTTTTAATTATTTGATGTAATTTAATTTCAACGTCGTCTGTTAATGCCTCAATAACCTTTGAGTACGTAAGGCGACCAGTAATTTGAATTCTAAATGGCTGCCATCATCTAGCAGTGAGTAGATGTCACCGGCAAGTAAATTAAATGCGCGCGGTGGATCGTAGGTAAACTTCAGCTGCTAATTTTGTGTCTATACCCATTCTGTATCCGTGACTGTACCACCCAGCCTCCCCGTGCATCAACGACAGTACCCGGCCCCCCGTGCCCTCATCCCGTCGTGCATCGACGACAGTACCACGTGGCCCCCACTGTTGCACCGTTGCCGAAACAGTATTACCCATAGCTGCGCGAATAGCATACCAACCGCCACGGCTGCTCATCGGCTCCAACGCACCTGTGACGTCAGAGTTCAAAGGTCAAAGTGTCTTGAAGTGGCTTATTATCTACTGCTAACATAATGATTACTTTTTGAACATGATTTTATTATTAAATATTTTTTAGTAGATCGATATAGTGTTTCAGTAAATCAGTAAGTTTAAGTTAAAATCGGTAGATTTTCTGAAAAATCAGTAGATCTGGTAACCCTGCGGGAGATAGTAATGGGCAACGTACAGGCACCAAAACATGGTGGTCACATCGAAACTGGCTTCACTTTTCGAAGGTGTAATAAATGTGTGTTACCTGTCCTCTCTCTTTCCTTGCCTAAAATTTAACAGCATTGTCACATGCTTAAACACTTATTCAAATACTTAAAATATACCACAAGCAGTAAAATGAGGTTTGACTTTGAATGACCTTGTTAATAAATGTTGTTGATAAATTTGATTACATTACTGACAAACAACTTTCGTAAAATTTATATTACAAAGTAACAATAAGGCTTAAGCTTATTTTAGAAGGTCTTATTTTCTTTAGAGTTCCGTTTTAAAGAAATAAAAAAATTGTAAATAAATTAAGTTATATTTTGAATAACTTGTGTGAGGAAATCTGTATTTATAATTTAATGAATCTTACATTTATTGATATATTTCACAATATTTTTATCAGATAAAATATATTATCTGCTCGCTTCACATATTTTATCATTTGGTTTAAATTTTCAATAAATCTACCAACGTCTTTCAAAACAAAGCCATAACCACACCAAAACGCTGTCTTTTTAGATATAAAACTAGAAAATCTGAGTTACAAAATATATCGGTCCAAACAAATTACGAAATTATAAGTTATGGTGTCAAAAGTTTATGCTACACTTTTCGAGATGGGATTTTCATCCATAACTTCTGACAGCATTCGATAAAGAAATTTAAGTTCGGTCTCGTCTAGAGTATATAAAAGATCACCAGCCTTCCATAATACCTTCAGAATGGTCGGTTATTTTGTAACGCGGAGTAATATTACCATCTCTAAAAATAGAAGTGTAAAAATAAATGTTAAATTAGGTATATTAATTTAATAACGATCACAAAATTTGTATATTTTTTTAATTAAGTTTTTAATTATTCCTTATAGTTCTTATAATACTTCTTAGATTAGGTCTTAGGATTCTTTTTGTCTGACCTTAAGATTGTAGCTTTTTTTTCGCCCTGGCTCTTCCTGATCCAAAAGATCTCCGTTATCACTAAAGCTGAAGCTTGTTGTGTTTGCTGCCCATTGTTGTTTCCTACACCTAATCTAAAACTTTTGTACCCTGTAGAAGTTTGTATAGGTCTTTGGCTTGGTGTGTCCTAAATATATCGGGATCTTATCTTGTTTGCTCAAACAGTTTTTATTTTTTACGGTCCGTCGCCTCAGAATCGCATAATACATATTTTACAGTTTCTCATTTCTTATCACGGAGTCTGCAGTTAAGATCTACATTTTAAATACCTATTTTATTCAGAAATTCTCTTTCTGGTGCAAGTCAGGACAACATCCCCATTACTGTTTTTAGTTTGTTTCTACCTATACAAGCAGTTCTTCTTTCTGGTCTTTTTCTACATAGTCGACCAATGAAGATTTTTCCATGTATTTATTTTGGGATTTTCTCTCAATATCAATCATCACTCTTTCTGATCTAATCTAATATAACCTTACAAACTGCAGCCTTTGTACTCCTGGAGTTAAAGCCAGTTTGTTTAATTATTTCGATCCTCTTTTTGCAAGTTCATCTGATTTTTGTTGCCTTCGATGCCCCAATGTCCTGGTACCCAGATAAGCTTAAGATTGTTCTACCAATCTACCAATCTTAATCTACCAATTAATTCAGTTCTTTAAAGTAGTCCCACACTGGCCTGGACGTCACTTCCTGACACGCCAGTGCCCTCAGTGCCGTTTGACTGTCAAACATTATATGGATCTGCTTTTTTTCAAGAGCTCTTATTATTTCCTTTTGTAAATTGCAGTATTGCAATATTCACTTAAAAACGGTGCAATTCCTCCCCAAGGGAAAGCTTTCGCTATTTAATGGATTATTGAAGTATATTCTAAATTGGATTATTGGAGGTCTTCTAAAAGTACTGGAACGTATCAAGAAATGCCTTTATGGTCTTAAACTTAAAATTGCTACGTGGAATGTTAAAACTTTATATAGAGCAGGCAAACTAGCAAATGCTAAAAACGAGATGAGACGAATGAATTGGGACATACTTGGTATGTGCGGGGTGAGATGAAAAGGAGAAGGATATGTGGATACAATAAAAGGTATCCGTTTCTATTATGCAGGCAAAGATGATGATGCCCAGTCAGGTGTAGGAGTGTTGGTAACAGCATCCATGAAAGAACACACGAAAAGTTTCCTACCAGTCAGCGATAGATTAGTGATTATCAAATTTAATGGACAACCATTCGACATCAATATAATACAAATATACGCACCGACAGACGACAGCCCAGACGAAGATCTTGAGATTTTTTATTCCGATATTGAAAATATCAAAAAACACATAAAATCAAGTTATTGTTGAATTTTGTTAAGAGAATAACCTGGGGGTTTTTAACACATAGTTTAAATTACCTAAAAGACGTCTAGAGAGACGTAACTGCGGGACTCTGGCTTGTAACGATGAAATGTTCTCAACTTCGTCATAGATAGACTTTAGGGCTGACTGCCCTGAATGTTCCATTGGTTTTGCATTGGCTGGTCCGGGGTCGGTTAGTTCGACGACTATCTGGGGGGTTTCGTTGGTCGGTCTATTTGTCCTGATGTCAACTTTTCATGTGACTAGTCATAACTAAACTCATATTGCACCAGTCTAGCGGAAACAACAATATTGTTCGTCTACACGAATGGTCAAACGCCAACTGTTTCAAACGTGTACAAGTCTTGCACACACACGCTCAATTACACAAGTAAAAATTCCAAAATTTCCGCAAGTCTCATGTCACTTGTATAGTTAACATACTTGTGCAAGTATTGATCAACACACGTTCCAATATACTTGTGCAATAAACTTGTGCATGTATACTGTTCAAGTATACATTAATGTATATGGGGGCCTTAAGTTTTCCATTTTGGAGGAAATTTTTGATGTTGTTGCACATCTTTGAGATTCGTAATAACTATCAAAAAGGGATCAGTTCCATATGGATAAGGCAATACTTCTAAACTAAGTCTAAACCTACAGTTAAGTTAAGATCACATAAAGAAAGATCAAGGAATTATAATTTACCCTCGATAAAGTGGTCATCGTTTACAAAATTTAAATGAAAATGAAAAGGTTGTGATGAAAATCTGTAATAGTTTTCTGTATATTTATTTGTGCTGAATTCTTAATTATATATGTTGATGACTTATCTTCATATATAACATAAATATAAAAATTATGAAACTAATAATTTTATTATTATATTTTCGAGTTAATAGGAATATTTCGATGTATATGTATATTTTCCGAGAACTTGTAATTGGAAGTTAGAAAGTTTAATTAAACTTTCATGTGAAGGCGATATCAGATGACTGGATTATTGCAGTAACAATAATGTTGCAACATAATGGGTGATGCTACTAGACAATTTAATTCTAGACCAATTACATTTGTAAAATATACATTTAACGAAGATAATATCATTTCCTATAAATGAAAAAGTTAACTTTAATGTAATATTTTTTTTCATTTTTATATTACAAGAAGCTCTAGAAGTCTGTCAAAGTCGATGAAAAATCCAATGAATTAAGTGCAACAAATACGTATTTTTGCAGAAAAATCAAAATTCCTTTAAACAGTTTTTCTCAGGAATGGCATAATAGTATCACAATCCCCATATTTAAAAAAGGACAAAAAACCTGCCACAAAACTATAGAGGAATAACCCTCTTAAATACAACAATGAAACTTTTCACGGGTATTCTCAAGGACAAATTGGAAAAGCAAATCACTAATGCTGAAGAACAACAAGGTTTTACAAAAGGGCGGTCTATAACAGACGCAGTATTTGTAATAAAACAAATAAAAGAAAAAGCTATAGAGTTCGGCATGCCAGCGTATATTTGCTTCATTGATTTGACGAAGGCATTTGACAGAGTTCGCCTGGGAGACATTCTAAATATTGTTGTACTTTTGAATGTCCATTAGCAATAAAAAACCGATATACAAATTTTATTACTTAGTATTTTATTACTTATTTTAAATAAAAATTAAAATTATTGATATTTCATAAAGACACGGGCATATAAATTTTCAAACATCCTGTATAATACAAAATATGTATTTTAAGTTGTTCGAAGAATTGTTCATTAGGCCTCAGAGACAAGACTTTCAAATATTATCGATAAGAAATTTAAATAAGTCGGTTATTGTGAAATGGATTTACCCGGAATAAAAGTGTATATCGACTGTGTTTAAACAATAGACCGAGATTTGCGGTGGTTTTTCTCCCCGAAAGATTATATCGGTAAAAGTTTATTAACAAAAGACATTGAATTGAGAAACAGGTATCGTTTGTAGCTATTAGCAGATAGATTTAGTTAGAATAATTAAAGAATGTTGTTTTCTGGAATTACCCGAATGACGTTTTATAAAGAGAGTTGGTTGGTAACGATATACGTCACAGAGGTGGATGATTTCTATTGGTCAATTTTTGAATGCAATGGAGGTAGTGGTTTTGGCTATGAGATAGGAGAGAGGAAAAAAGAGTTAGTCAGTTTTCGTCGCCCAAAAGAAAGGAGCTTTGTGGTTTGTGTTGGTTTGAAGTCCCGGAGACGTAATTTACCGGGTGTGTTTATTTGCTGTGTAAAAGCTGATCAGTGTAAGGAACGGGGTACAGAGAGATAGAAAAACCAAAGGGTATAAGAATATTAATATCAGACGAAGCCGGAAACATTTGAAGTTATAAACAGGCGCGGAGATTCGCTCAAAAGGAGGCTGCATAGAATTACACGAGTTGTTGGGTTGCAGATACAAGGACAGATAGGAGAAAGGTGTACGTCATCTGGACCACAATAGGAGCAGAAGCAGAGAAAGGTTTTTTTTTATGGCGTGGCCTTAGAATTACAACGGCAGAGAACGAAAGGTCAGTCAATTTTCATTAGAGCAGGAGTGTGGTTTTCATTTATTAATTAAATAAATTGAATAAATAATAGAGACAGTTAATTTTGCAATTATTTAAAGAAAAAAATTATAAAGAGAGCTTAGTTATAACACATATTAAAAATCAATCTAAAATAACATTTGGGTCCATGATAGAAAACAACTTCTCATATATATTTAAAGTATTATATTGCAAATATTACAGGATTGATTGTTATATAAAATTTCATTAAAATAAAGGACATCTCACATATAGTTCAGTTGAAATTCTGTGTATTTTATTCAGGTCATATTACCTATCCCAATTAGGAAGCCAATTGGAAAATATTTTGAATCCACGATCAAAGGTAAATAGTACAAGTTAAATAGCCTGAGATTGTAATTAATTAATGCTGATGTATTGTGATTAATTGGAGATTAGATCATTTAATAAATATAGACAGGATCTTTTCTAAATAAGCAATAGAATACAATTTAAATAGCATAATAATATATTAATAGAAAATGAAACACCGACCAGTATAACAAAGATACTCCATAACCTAAATAACAACAACGTAACCAAAGTTAGAGCAGGAGACGAATTCACTGAAAATATTCCAACACCGGAAGGAATTAGACAAGGCGACAGTTTAAGCCCCTTCTTGTTTAATCTTCTCATGGGCAAAATTATCAACAAAGTAGCATCACTTAATCTCGGATATAGAATGGGCAACAAAAGAATTGGTATGGTGTGCTACGCAGACGATGCAGCAATTATTGCCGAATCAGAAGATGATCTCCAAAGGCAGCTCTTTCAGTTCTTTCAAACAAGCCGACTATTAAATATGAACATCTCTACCAACAAAACTAAATGTATGACAATAGCAAAAGATCCGCTCAGATGTAAGTTAGTGGTTGAGGACAACCCCATAGAACAGGTGATGCAATTCAGATATCTGGCATAGATATATCAAGCACCCATGACCCAGTAAAGGACCTGATGAGTCATATCAACAAAGCATCTGCACTGTCAGGATGTCTGCGGGAGATAGTCTGGTCTAATCCGTATATGCGCACAGATAGTAAAATTAGAATCTATAAGACTTGCATACGACCGATCATGACATATGGTATAGAAGTGCGCGAAGATACCAACAAAACGAAACAGATGCTAAGGGTTGCCGAAATAAAAACCCTAAGAACAATAATGGAGAAAACAAGAAGGGACAGAGTGAGAAATACAAACATTAGAGAGCAGTGCAAAATTCAAGATATTGTAAGATGGGGAAGACAGCGCAAGAGGATGTGGTACAACCATGTAAGACGAATCAATGAGAATAGACTCCCAAAAATTGCCCTAGAAAACAATCCGCCTGGTTCAAGACCCCCCGGAAGACCACCTAAAAGATGGAGGGATAGTTGGCAATCTACCTCCCAAGAAATTAACCAGAGGCAGCTTCATAATTAAACAGATCGAAAGATCTACAAAAATTAGAAGAAGAAGAAGAAGTTTTATCTCAAGAAATTTTCTTATTTAAGACTTAAAATTTTCAAGATATTTTCATTTGTTATAACATTTGTGCTAGTATCATTTTGACTCCTAGATAACGCAATCGTCAGCGTCCCTGAAATTCTTTTTCAAATCAATTTTTTTTAAGAAAAATCAAGATTTTGGTGGTAAAATTGTATCAGCAAATTTAAAAAAATGTAGGCTCGAGAACGTAAGGAATACTTGAGAAATATAACTTTATAAAATCACTATACTGAAATTTACATTCAAATGGCAGCGTTACAGAGTTACGCCTGTGCTTTCTATATGTCAGAAAAAACTACAATGTTGTTAAAATTGGCAGTAGCCACTGCCAAATTATTGATGAAGATGTCTGCCAGAAACATCTATAAAATTATTTAAAAGAAAGTGGTTTTAAAATAAACTAAAAATACATATCTTCAAAAATAATAGTCTTTTAGTCTGATGTGGACTTGAAAGACTTGAAGTAGTAAATAAAGTGACTGGGCAAAGTCTAAATAATCGTTAGGTAAACAAATTGAATAGCCTTTTATGCAAGACTCAACTCGTCCTTTTCCGTAAAATAACGTTTACGTGCCCATCTCTTGCTCTATCGAGAGGAAATAATATTGAGAAGTTCGTGATGGCAGCAGCATCGGCAGGTGTCTCCGCAGAGATACGACCTACATACGTTCGAAGTCCACACAAGCAGAGACATTGAAATGGGTTTAGAGTTCGAATCGACATCGACAAGGAGCTAGATGATTTCCCCTGGGAAAGGATTTGCTATCAGTAGTTTACCTGCTGTGTCAATTACCTTCTCGTTTTCAGTACACACTTACAAAATATGAAAAATTGCTTATTTTATTATACAACATAATTTTGTAGTAGAGTCTACAGATCACGTTTGACATTTAAAAAAACTTCAGTATATATGCTCTTCATTTTATTTTAAGTTGTATTTAATTATTTTATTTTAAATTGTTGAATTTGCTAATTGATCTAAACAATTGTAACAAACGTAAATATCGCAACAGTCGCAAGTCTAATATTAAAGATACACAGCGTAGATTTTAACAATCTTTTTAACTAAGCGTAATAATCTATCAAAATTCATAAGCTCCTCTTTCGAGTTTGTTAAGTAACAGAAATCTTTGGATAATGAAATAAAATAAAATAAAAGAATGTTGAGAATTCCATGGACTGCCATGGTCACCAATGAGGAAATGCTGAGAAGGATAGATCGAGACAAAAAATTTTTGATTTTTCAGAAACAGTTTTCTTCTTCCTATTAATACTTCCTTATTCTTTTCCCCACAAGTAACCCTGAGATCGATTATAATTTTGATACAATTAATTGTATGCTGACATTGATAATTATTTTGGATCAGTGCAGTTAATTTAAAAAAATAGTAGCCTTGGGTCATTATATTACACTTCAATCAATTTGCCATCTAGGACGAAATATTAATTAATAAAATAATTTCGTCATTTGAATTGCTAATACGTGTATACTTCGTTTCGGTCGGGTTTATAAACATCAGTATCAGGGTTGTATTAAACTGTTTTTGAATTAATATTGTAAGATATATGTTCTACCGATAACCCTTTACCACACAAAGCTGTCGCCATTTTATGAATTTTATTACAGAAACGCACACCTTACATTAAAAGGTTAGGTAAAGAAATACAGGGAGTTAATAATAACATTAATATTGAAAATAAATAACAGACTAAAAGCGTTGATGATTATTTTAATTTTACTTTTGTAGATATTTCGATATACAACAATGTGTGCCATACAATTTCATTTTATTTTTTTTAGCCTTTTTCTTTATCTTTTAAATTCATTTTATAATTCATTCAGTTATAAAAAGAGAAATCATACGATATCTACCTGGCGAAATCGAATTCAAATATCAGCCACCGTGCTTCCTCAAACTTGCGAAGCAAAAAGCTTGATCAATAAATCGGCAAGGAAATCTAAAATTGCATTCCAAATGCCGTTCATCATGGCCCATATTCGTAGTGAATTCGATTTCGAAGTAAAGAAATAAAACCCAATGAGGGTATTAGATTTTAATTCGATACAGAGATAACTATGTACAGACGTAACAACGCCATCTAAGAACAAAAAGAGAAATCATGCGATTTCTACCTGGCGAAATCGAATTCAAATATCAGCCACCGTGCTTCCTAAAACTTGCGAAGGTAACAGCTTGCTAAATAAATCGGCAAGGGAATCTAAAATTGCATTCCACATGCCGTTGCAATTTTAGATTCCCTTGCCGATTTATTCATCAAGCTGTTTGCTATGTACCTATGTATGTATAGGTACTTTACCTATGTACCCTAGCCAACTCTTTATTGAACAATCATTGCTTGACAAGGTAGTTTGCTTAAAAACAAACAACAAATTCCCCCTTAGTTAACAAACGTAAAAGGAAGACCTTTATGTAGTAGCATGTTTGCATATGGTGACGATGGAAACAAGTGTGTACGTGTATCATATGTGCCAAAAAAAATAAGAATGTACTACTACTTTTAACACTACACAGCGATGGTTTCATTAATGAAAACACCAAAGAGCATACCATGAAGCCAGAGATTATTACTGATTACAACCTCACAAAAGGCGGAGTGGATGTTGTTGATAAAATAAAGGCAGAATACTCGGTGAACCGATTTAGCAATCGCTACCCGTTTACTATTTTTGCAGCCTACTAAATATTTCAATTATAAACAGCCAAATAATATACAACAATAACACAACTAATCTCCCATCTTCAACGACTTTCCAATATCCCAAATCTGCCTTTTGAGTTGAGACTCAGGATCCGAAAAATAACCGGAGAAATAAGGTTTACCCAACATTATTGTACTAACTGTAAGTTGCCAATATGTAAAAAGCACACTGATGTAACAAATTTTACTGACCACCACTGCCTATAAGAGGAAGAAATCTAATTTTATGAGTAATGCGTACATTTTTTTGGAATAAATCCCCTTATTTGTTTTGTTCTAGGGTAATGTGTATATTTTTTAGTTTACCTAGTAGTTTTTTTGCAGTTTTGTTTTAAAAAAATATAAGTTTATCGTTTTTTGTGAGTTAATAGCCAATAAACTTAACCAATAAGTACTAACGACTTATTTATTTGAACTATACCCATAATATGTTAGATAAAATCTACCACGCGAGTGGTGGCGTAATTTTTTGAGGTGCGTGTGCTTTTTTGAATACTCCACTGCCAAAAATGTCATTATTTGAAAAAAGTATATTTAAAAATCTACTTGATGTCGCTACGTTTCATTGTGTCATGTCATCTTTGAATTTTACTTATCTCACCACGTGTTATAGGAAATAAATATACCATAATCATTAGTGTAGCTACTTCAGCGGAATCAAAATCAAAATATTTTTATTGTCTCGAAGAGATAAAATATTTGTATAAATGGTATTTTAGATATTTAAATTTTTAACAAAAAACCGTACGTATTTAAGTTTATCCAATTTTTCTGTAATTTAAAGTTAACAAATAAATAAAAGAACAAAGTGATATAAAGGAGTTCCGAAGGATTTAAAGAAATTATTAAACGCAAAACCTTGCCCAACATCTAAGAATATATAAGGTCATCATCATCAATCAGGCAATCGCGTCCACTGCTGGACATAGGCCTCCCTCAGTTATTTCCAATGTTTCTCTACACTGGACCGCTTGTAGCCAGTTTCCCGGTTCACGTTTTATATCATCGGTCCATCTAGTCGGTGCTCGTCTTCGGTTTCTTTTATAGTTTCTATTAGTTCTAGTAGAACCAAAAATTTGCTTGTTTTCTTATGGGCAATTTAAAACCGAAATAAATTTGCATGTTTAAAATAAAAAATAGTGCAGTCTACCATGGCCCATATCTTTAATTCGTACTTCAGGTTTGCTCTTCATATAAACTCGGAATGATGCTTTACCTCTAAAAGGTTCGAGTTGCTCAGTTTAACTGATAGGATAACACGTTCCGTGAAAATACATGTTCAGACAAGTCGTCCGATCTTGACTCAGTTGACGACTAGCTCCACTGCAGTTCGCTTCATTTTTCCCAAAAAAAAAGCCTAATGTCAGATTTGCAGTAATACACCCACAATTTTCTCAGCGAATTTATTGAATTGCATAAAAGGTTTCCGTGTTTTGACATTGCATCTACTTCAGGAGACAACACAAGTAGCCTAATTTTAACAACTCCATCATTAAAACGTAGGCGAACCGCATCGCGGAATAAACAGCCACAACAGGAAAGTTCAACGGATAAAGAAGTACATATTGCAATTTTTATCAAAGCTGGATAAAAATTGGATTTCATCACCACCAGTGATACATTTGACACATATGGAAAACACATCGAGGATCGTTCACAGCAAATGAAACCAGGCCAAGTAAAATTCGTCCAAAATCTCCTTCGAATAGTGACGTACTATTCAAATGAGAAATGGAATCTTTTATTGCGAACTGCAAGTTAAAAGTTACAAGACAGGGAGAAATGCAGTCATTAACATTATCTGTGGGAGAAAACATCATCTGGTTCGCCTCTCAGTTGTTATAGTAACGAGACGTGGGAATCCTGGCTTCTTTTCAGAAGCCACTCTCTTGAACATTTTGTCTTTTCCCTCTTCATCCCCTCTTTCCTTTGTCGTAGTATCTTATTGTTAAAAAAATAAAAGAAAGCAGCAGTGTTTCCTCCATAATAAAAAAAATCACTAAACAAACTTCACACAACTCAAGACTCTGAATTAGAAATATGGTAGAAAACGGAAGGGAAAATGTAGTGTATATACACTGGACAAACCGTACATTTTGCCGTACAAGAAAACGTAGCGTGAAAACCGACATTAAGCCTTCGAAGTCAGTAACTATTGGTTCATTTTCCATACTTTTCTCTCTCCAAGTGATTCGGTTGCTGCGTTAATTATATTATTTTTGTGTTTTTCCCGACTTTCCTCGATGTTATCGTTTTCTAATATTTCATTCCAGCGATCTGTTATATTCTATACATGGCATTGAGTTTCCTTAAAAAAAAATTTAAAAAATTATGATATCTCAAACTGTTTTATTTATATTTATACCTAGATATAAAAGACTTAATTAAAAATACTCAGAATAAAAATGATTCTTGACAATATCCGTTTTCCTACATTATGTAGTTTGTTATTAATTTTTTTCAAGGATTATTTATCATTTGAATTATCTAAAATTTAATACATATAAAGACCAATATATTAAATAACTTTGTTTTTAACTTTTTTAATCTATTTTAATAGGTATTTATATAAGATAACACCGAAATTGTTCCAAAAAATACCTCTTAAATACTATATATAAACTGATAACCTTTAGTAATTCATCGCAAATCGACAACAATGACAAAATTAAGTATCATCCTTTTGGCAGCTGTAGTTGTAGCAGTCTTAGCTACAGAACACTTGGGCGCAAATGCTGGAGGTAACTATTAAATAATTGGAATTACAATTTATGTTGCTCTATACTTTTATTTTTTTCACTGTTTTATATATAGCATCAAATTGGTGAAGGTTTTGAAACTGCTGTCCTCTGGCATGTCTAATTTTTCTAGGTTTTCCCATGCGTCGATTTCATCAGAGTTTGTCAGTTGGTTTACTAGTAGAGTGTCTATTTGCAACCAAGTTTTCGTTAAGCATTGCAAGCATACGCAAAGTTTTCTTCGGCATGATTACTATACAATACTTGAGACATACAAATTCTCCTATCAGTTAATTGCTGTTTGTTGCCTACTTCAAAATTCTCCTATCTGAAAGAAATTATAAAAACTAGATTTTCGTCAATGTTTATCGTTTTAGTTTAAAATCTTATTACTTTAGATTTTATAATCACATAATATTACCATTAATATGTACATAATACCTTGTGAAACTTACCAGAAATATCGTATTTCATTGAAAAATAACTCACAGTCTACTAGCATTCAATACCCTATGATTACAGCATACAAACTGACAAGATAGGACATGTTGCATATAGTTTACGGCGTGAATTTAAATAGGAGAAATTACAAGTAGCGTTTTTATATATTTAGACATTGTTCTCGTTCATAGGACTTGTACGGACGAATCTTTGGTATAAGCAGATTCCGAATTCATCGATAACTCATTTTCATAAAAAATGCAGATAGGAGAAATTACCAGGTCACCGACGATTTAATAAACATTTTTAATAAAAAATCATGCTCTCTACATTTTGCTAATTTGTGAAATGTTTTACTTGTTTTGTACATGTCGTACCTAAATAACATCATGAATATAACTGCTGACAGTTAACTCTTCTGTTTTAGTTTGTCTTTTTGTAATAGAGTTTTTTAGGAGGTGATTTTAAAAGTTCATTATTTTTAACAGCTTGAGAAATATTACATAAATAGAGAATATTACAGAAGATACACTTAGTTTTAAGACTACTGCAACACACTAAAATACATATAGTCCAGGCTGTGAGGCCGCTACCGTTGGGAAAATGTTTCTGATTTGGTTTCTTCGCGGATTCCGGTTCAAAAATGTCCCCTTTAAACAAATCTGAAGGGTGCCGGGCGAAATTTTTGGGCAGAAATTGTTTAAACAATTTTTTTAAACAAAGTCCAAGAATAATTTTTTTTATCTAAAAAACGTTTTTTTAGGTTTTTTGGGTCATCTTAAACAAAAAAAGTCTCTTGTCATTTGTCTCTAAAGTTGATAGTTTTCGAGTTATAAGCGATTTAAAGTCTGAAAAACGCGAAAATACGCATTTTTGAGGCTTGAAAACACATTATTATAAATTATATATTAATAAATTATTATTTTTGAGCTTACCAAGTGTCTAAATTAAAGTTTAAACATTCAACTTCAAGATTGTGAAGAGTAATCGGGGCTTATTTTTATTTAGACCGTTGTTTTTTAATTGTTAAGTATGCGCGTACACTCGATTTTTCAGCCACCGCGGCGCCGCGCGCTACCGTGCGCCTCTATCGTACTTATGCATAGTTTACATATACTTACAAATAATTATTATTTATTGAGTATATATTTATTTATATCAATTGAGTTATAATATAAATTTCGTCTAAAGTCTAATAATAGTTACATAAAATAATTGTACAAAAGATTGTTAAATAACACACTAATATCACTCAGTAAAAGTATCTTTGTTTTCACAAAAATCTTAATCACATCCACATAATGGTACACAGTTGACATGATTTTTCTTGCAGTTGCAAGCATTAGTTTTGTAAAATCGAGAGTTTGATAGCGGGAATATATGGAATTTCGCCAAATATATGTTTTAGCGAAAGCTCTTAACAAGTGTTGGTAAAGTGCGTCAGAGGTACAAGGTATATTGGCTAGATTAAATTAAATTTTTCAGTCACACTGTCTTTTCGTCGAAGAGCAGCATTTTGTATTGTTATGTAAAAATCTACTTTAGGTTTTTGCACTAACTTAATATTGTTGATGTTATTACAAAAAATACAAACTAAATTTTCTTCGGTAAGTTTTCATTTAAGAAGAGGTACGGAAAAAGACATTTTAAATCCATTCACAATTTTTTTAATAACACATTAATAATATAATACCCTTTTAATGTGCATTAAACAATAGTCTTCCTAATGATCGTTTAAGTAATAACAAATCAAGTATGAGCGCGCGATTGTTAAACAGGTAAAAACTTGAATTTTTGCGATAGTATATTGTTTTTAAACACCGCGCAATTTAAAATTAAGTTTACTAATATTAATATTTACTGCATTGTATTATTTAAATAATAATTTAGAAATATTATTTACAATTGATATAAATAAATATATACTCAATAAATAATAATTATGTTGTTCAAATTTGGAAGAAAAAAAAACTATATACGGGTATTACCCGTATATAGTTATTATGACAATAATTAATACCTACATAAATAACTTATGGAAAAAAACTATGTTAATAAACTTCAAGGATTTGTTCGGGTTTTTTTTGCGTAAGTGTATATGTAAACTTTGCATAAGTACGATAGAAGCGCACTCTAGCGCGCCGCGCCGCGGCGGCTGAAAAATCGAGTGTACGCGCATATTTAACAATTAAAAAACAACGGTCTAAATTAAAATAAGCCCCAATTACTCTTCACAATCTTGAAGATGAATGTTTAAACTTCAATTTAGACACTTGGTAACCTCAAAAATAATAATTTACATATGTGTTTTCAAGCCTCAAAAATGCGTATTTTCGCTTTTTTTAGACTTTAAATCGCTTATAACTCGAAAACTATCAACTTTAGAGAAAAATGACAAAAGACCTTTTTATTTAAAATGACCCAAAAAACCTAAAAAAACGTTTTCCAGATTAAAAAAAATATTTTTGGAATTTGTTTAAAAAAAATTGTTTAAACAATTTCTGCCCAAAAATTTCGCCCGGCACCCTTCAAATTTGTTTAAAGGTGACATTTTTGAACCGGAATCCGCGAAGAAACCGAATCAGAAACATTTTCCCAACGGGAGCGGCCTCACAGCCTGGACTAATAAGAAATAATTTTAATACAAAATTATCTATTCTAAATTTTTTAAATTACCTCCTTTAGAGACTTTGATAGTAAAAACGTCTCGTCATTATTTCTGGTTCAAAAGAATTTATTAAAGCGTATCAACTATTATCAGCTTTCTACAGTCTTAACACAATTTACTTAAGAATGACGGATGTTCTCCCTCAAGGATATTATGTAGATATTGAGCATTATTTAAACTAAATGTATTTTTTCGTTAATAGACAATTGTTTAGTACTTATCAAAATGCTTCAAATCTCAAAGCTAAAGCTCATTGAAATATATCAATCAATCAATCAATCAATCAATCAATCAATCAATCAATCAATAATGCCTTTTATTTCTCAATATAAAAAAAATACAATACAATACTTTTAGTGACATTTGTTCTCCTTGGCACATGTCATCAGGAGGGTTGGCAAACAAATATTATTCTCTGATATCTGATATACAAAAAATTACACTAAGGCTCGTTATATCTAACAAGGTCATTAACATTAATGAAAAATAAATTAAGTAAATATTCATATAAATTTTATAGTAATAAACTAAGTGTGTATATCCTACTAAGTAACACTTCGCACTAGACTCAACAATAACAACAATATATAACAGTGAGGTATAGGTAGATTACAATTGAAAAGATTGAATATATAAAATTGAAATATATAAAAGCAGTATGGATTTATCAATAACTTTTAATTTTAATTTTACAGAAATTATACCCCAACCCAGTCACAAATCGTATCGCATGTTCCAGGATGCTGATGCAGACTGTGAGTGTTCCAAATGTAATAAAGACTGTATAGCAAGATTCCAAAGTGCGGGATATTGTTATAGAAGAGAATGTTTCTGCGTTCGTGTTGATAATTAAATCATTGTAAGCAACATAAATAATTTTGTAAATTTTTGTATCAGTCAAGCTACGTAAATAACATTAAATACAGCTACGTAAATAAAATTAAATATATAATAAAAATAAACCTAAATATGTATATTTTAAAACAGATTAATATTGTTTTTTTACTGTATCAAATATGCACAACAAAACACTTTTGCAAGTATTCTCTAAAGAGAAGAAATACGATGAATAAGAGATAATTTTTGGCTTGAGCGCCTGCCAGATATGCAATTAACTGTACACACGAACCGTGAGAATTGACGCCATCCCAGCAAAACCACACATTGCAAGAAAACTTGACTTGGTGCTTGTGAAACGAAGGCCCAGAGATATGTAAGAGAGCCTACGTAGAATCCTAGCCTAGCGTAGAATATGAGTACTAAGATCCTTTTAAAATCTAGAGGAAAGTTTTAATAAAGTTGCCAGTCAGTGTGATTTAGACAGGAGTTTATGCAAGGGAAATATACTTAAATTACAAATATTATCTTTCATATTTGAGGATATATTGTAACTCTTTACATTTCCATACAATATTAAAATTACAATAAATATAACAATATTATATACATAAGTATAAAAATGTAAGGCGCAATGTTGAACGCAATTTTGATTTAGGCTGATTGAATGTATAGTTAAATAGATAGATCTATATCAGACACTTTAATATTAAATTCATTACATATTCTGGAGATAGCCCAATGTTGGAGATATGGAGTTTGATGGGATTTAATGCAAAATGTAGGTACCTGAAAAACCTAATAGTTTGTTTTGTTTAATAGTTTGTTTTGTTTACTCATGCAGTCGAAAACCTCGTACTTGCTAATTTCTTGTAACAATAAAATTCATAGTATTTTGCTGTATATATTCGCTCCGTGCGTGACCATGGTAGGGGTACATTGAAACGACGCCAGCGTGCATAGCGGCGAAATATGACAAAATTGGAATATTGGACAAAATATTTTTACGCATAAATTTTATCAAAAATGTGTGCAAATACATGTTGCGTATTTAATTGTGCTAATAATAGCAAAAACAGTGAGTGTAGTTTTTGTAGGTTCCCAAAGATTACATATTAATTAGAGAAAAGAAAAAGATAAATTCCTGCTATTAATATGAAAAAGTAAATATCACATAATTTCATTTTTACGCAATTGAAATAGGAAAAATTTAAATAATTTACCCTGAATGATATTTCATAAGGCTTCAAGCTAACTGCAGATGACTTTAGCTTTATATCATAACTTTTACTATTATTGTTTATTATTTTGTACATAAACTGAAAAAATATAGTTAAAAAACTAATTTATTAATAATTGTCAATTTTGCATGTATTTAACAATGTCAAACATATGTCATATGTTTAATCTGAAAATTGGGACTCCAAAATTGTCAGAAAAAGGCGGAGGTGTCGTGTCAGTCACGTACGGAGAGAATACATTTCGAAGACCTCCTCGAAAAAAGAGAAGGACGCTAAAAGAGAACACAAAACTCTTGCGGTCGATGGATAATATCGAGATGTAGTAGGTACTGGTGGCCAACTTAAGAAAGAAACTTCTAGGAATATATGTCCAAAAAACTGAACATAACTTGCACAAAAGCAACAGAAAAGAAGAATTCAGGACCGACAACAAACCGAAAAACAAAAAAAAAAAGATAAATAGTTTAGTTATAGGCTTATATAATGTATGGGGGACAAATGGCGAGATATTTTTAAATTTTGGTCAATTTCTGATAGAATTTTCAAAATCAGACTACGGGAGAGAATAAAAATATAACAGATAACAACACTAACAACCCGACGGATGAAAAACATAAAGATGAAAAAACACATTTTTCTGAAGAACTGGAACAGTATGAAAAGTTCATATAAAAAATAGTAAGGGAATTTTAACTTTAGAATAGGCAAAGAAGTAGTATTTAAACCAGTTGTAGGAAAATTCAGCAAACATGAATTTACATACAAATCTCAAACGGTTGAGGTTTAAAGTATATGCAATTTGCAAATTAAAGACAACTTAAGATAGGGAAACACTGTTCACAAACAAAAATATTTATATATTGAAGTGGAGATTATTAAATCGTAGAACGAAGAACCAAATTGATCACGTGCTAGTTGAAAGCAAACATTTCAATAGTATTTAATCAATAGTGAATTTAAAAATTACAGTATCTATCCCAAACATAAATAAGAACAACAAAAAAATTTCATATACGACAGAATAAAGCTTTAAGACTAAGTAAAACAGAAAAAGTGTGCATCAAACGTAACGAGTGAACTGAAAAAAATTCAAGAGCATGATGTTCTAAAGGAAAATGTAGAAAATGTTTGGATTAATGCAAAACAAACCTTGTGTTTGGAAGTCCAACCCTGCGCTTAGTTGATAAAGTGCCGATTAAAATCTGCTCTTACTAAAACTAACGTTTCAGCGGTTTATAATCAAGAAACGTAAAATATTATTAGCTAAATAGTGTATTTAAACAACAAAGTTTCTTTACACAAAAAAGAAATTGTGAGTACATTACCAATTTACTACAAATTCAATATTAGTAAATATTATACATAACCCATAATTCAATACAACACATCAATTATTAATCCAGTTTCTGTTTTTTTGGCAACTTCAATAAGTCGAAATAATTAGCCGATACAGGACCGGCTTTCGAAAACTATATCAAATGAAGAAAACAAAAATTAAAAATGGATGATTCTGAAAATATTAGCATACCTACTACATCATCAACATCGACATATTCCAATGCAGTAAGCAACTTTCCTTCAAAAGAATAAGCCATTATTCTATCAGCTATCCAAGGTACTAAAATACATGAATACATAGTAGCCATAGGATCTCTACTCACACCAAAAACTGTTATTTTTGCATCACGAATAGCGAACAACCGAGTTTGCATTTACTTGAACAATTCTAGCATAGTAGATACCTTACTAAACAACCATAAAACTGTAGTCATCCAAGGCAGTGAGATAGAAATTCGAAGATTTATTACGCCAGCAAGGAGACTAGTAATACATCTGCCCCAGCATCCCGAACGGTATTCTAGAAGACGAACTGAAACAACTAGAACTAACTGCAGTCTCCAAATTAACGTTTTTAAAAGTTGGCATGCCCGAGTCTGAGTATAGTCAAATCTTAAGCTTTAGGCGGCAAATATTTGTCTCTCCGATAATCACCAAACCAATTCCAAATACAATCTTAATAACCTATGACAACACTCCTTACAGTATCTTCCTATCCCTAGATGGTTTAAATTGCTCTAGATGCAATACTACTGGCCACAAAGATGAAAACTGCACATCTACATCAACTGGTACAGAAACATTTAAAGATCCATCTCAAGTGATACAAACATACACCTCAGAACTCGAACTCATGGAACTAAATCAGAATAATTCAGCAAAAAATATTTCAGATGATACAACTAACTGTTCCAATCCTATTTCTGCAGATATCCCAACGACAAACGATTCGCTTATAGTACACAATATCTTCCTTCATCTACAGCTAACAGCAATAATACTAAAACATCCAATCAAGCAAAAAGGCAAATGTCAACCTCTCCTGAAATCTCGGAAACTAAAAACCTAGACGAAACTTTTATAACTCCAAAAAAATCCGCACCAAAAAAGAAGAAAAAGGCTTTAGATGTTGAAGCCACGTTAAAACCAATTTAAAAAATTTTAATGACATCATCTCCTTCATACACGCTAAATTTCTCTGAATTATGCGATTTCGTTATAAACGCAATGGGATCAAAATTTTCTGAAGTCACAGCTAAAAACTATACCGAAGATTTTGACGGCTTATACACCTTATTAAAAATGGTTCACTAAAAATTAAATGATAAACGCATGAAAAATAATATCACAAGAATTATAAAGAAAATAAATCCAACATATGAATCTTCCCTCACTGAAGAAAGCGACTATGATTTATCTCAATAGTCCAATTAAATTCATTCTTCAATGGAACTTGAATGGCTATTATAGCCATATTGAAAACATTAAAATGCTAATCAATACCACTAATAATATCTCTACAAGAAACTCGTCTTTCCAACAATCAAGCAAAACTAAAAAATTATACGGCCTATACAAAAAATCGAGCAGTACAGCAAATATCCAGTGGTGGAGTCGGAAATTTTTGTACATTCAACTATCCAATCCAAAGAAATTCCGTTATAAACGAATCTGGAAGCAGTAGCAGTTTTGGTAATACATCATTTTAAAATCAATATATGCAACGTATATTTACCACATCCTGACGAAACTACTTTATTAGAACTTAAAAATGTAATTAAACAGCTTCCATCTCCAAAATTAATTTTGGGTGACACAAACTGTTACAACATCGCATGGGGATCCAAAAAACAGATAAAAATGGACGAATATTATTAGAAGCAATTAATAACATAAAACTAGTTTTGCTAAACACAGGAACACCTACTAGATTCAATGCACATAATGGCACATTTTCCTCCATAGACTTATCTATCAGTGATTTAACTTTAGCTCCATTCTTACAGTGGAATACATTGGACCACCTATACGACAGAAGATGTCAGTGATACAATAAAATTTATCAAAAATTGTCAACTGTATAACAAACTGTAACATAACATAATTTTGTATTTATTTTTGTATTTTTCAAAACTGTTATGCAAATTTTAATAACATACTAATGTAACTTTTCTAAAATAAAGATATACCACCCCGCTAATAACCCTAGGGGTTGATGCGGTAAAAAAAAACATTGTGTTTTGTAAAAATGCGGAATGCAGGTCAATTTTTATTCCAAAAGAATCATCTATTAACGATACAGACATCTGTCCCTTTGCAAATGCTTCCCTTTCAGTATTTTCGTCTTCTTTAAGAGCCATCTCTGCGGCGGAGGTCGGCAATCATCACAGCTATTCGGAGTTTTGAGGCGGCTGCTCTGAAAACTTCATTTGACGTACATCCGTACCACTCTTTCAGGTTGCGCAGATTTGACATTCTACGCCTTCCTATACTTCTCTTTGAAACCCATACCCAAGGTTAGTAAATTGAAACCTAAATAAAATTTAGGGGGTATATGGAGAAGGAGATGATAAATTAGAGAAGAACTAGCAAAGAAGTTATTATAAAAAGAATTAGCTCAAAAGAACACAGAGACACAAAACCTCAAGCAAGAATTCGGGCTAGGCTCACTACACTAGAATTTGGCTTTGAGATAAGGGAAAAGGAGATCTTTTAACCAAAAGAATACAATTTAATAAGGCAACTGAAAATCTGGAACTATAAAAAGGGTAAGGATAAGAGAATATACGGAAATGCCTAGGAAAATACTGAAATGGGCGCCAGCTAATTTCTGAAGGAAATTAACGAAAAAATAAATGAGTTATGAACAACAAGGAATACTACACTGTTCACTTTTCACTACACAGTAGTTATTAAAAAATTAATTATATGAGGGTATTTTTGAAAATTTAGCATAGCATTAAATATTAAAGGTTTTTTATTTTATTCTATTATATAAATAAATATATTTAAGTGAGCCTTGTGCATAGGCAACCAAACATACACTGTGTTATTTGACATTTAGATGTGAAGTGGGGTTATTTATTATTTGGGATTTTAATTTAAATATAATTATGACTGTAAAATAGTAGTATATTAGTGTAAGATATTTAGTTATATATATATATATATCTAATAGTGAATTCTGATCTGAAAGCCTAAATGTCCATAGACTTCTCACTAGAATTTTCTGAAAAACGTCAATACACAAGACAATTAGCCCTATTTGCATAGTAGATGATTCCAGAACTTTCATCTATGGATGAGATGAAAAGTTTAGAACATAATTTCTTTCCCGATCATTCTGGAACGATGAAAAGATATATAAACGATGTAATTTGGAGCAAGGATTATTATTAAGTAAGTTACAGTTGATTCGTGAAGTTAGTAAAGTTAGAAGAGATCATTAAGTTACAGAAAGTCATTAAGTTACAGTCAATTATTCAGTTACAGTAAATTATTAAGTGAATTAGTTAGAAGAATTTAAGAATTAAGTTACATTAAGTCAGTCAGTTACAATTGATTAAGTAAGAAGAATTCATGAAGTGATTAAGTTAAATTAAGTTAGAAAAAAGGATTAAGTGAGAAGAAGTCAGTCAGTCAGGTACAATTAAGTCTTTAAATTAGATTTATCAAGAAAGTTAGTTCAAGACAGTTTTAATTAAATTAAGTAAGAAGAAAGGATTATCTTGGAAGAATTCATTAAGTCAGATACAGTTGGAGAGTAAATTAATTCAATATAGACATTTCAATACAGGAGTATAATATATTATATGGAGATTACAAGAATTTTAAATTATAATATATACCTATATGCAATTTCACAAATACAAGGATAACCGAAGCTGATTAAGAAGAAATTTAGTGGTGATTATAACTTTGATTTTGGAAGACTTTAGGCGTTCAGTGACTGAAAAGTACCAAATTTTGTTAATATGATTTAATAATTGTAAGAATTTCAAATTTAGATAGGTTGTTTTAAATTTATATTGTTTATATTAGATATATATGTCTGTTTCATAATAGTTATAATAAGGATAATTTAAAAAGTACTTACAAACTAATTCTTTGAGAACCGCGATAAAAACCCTATACTCATATATTTTATTTTAAACACTCATTGCTCATATACAACAAAACACATCATAACAATATATATATATATATATATATATATATATATATATATATATATATATATATATATATATATATATATATATATATATATATATATATATAAATTTTAAAAACCCTGATACATAAATTTCTTCACTTTTCTTTTAAAAAACCGCTATATAAACTCATGAACCTCTTCCCTAACAATGAATCTAATTTAATTAGTTAATAACCATTCACCTAACTTCTTATAGGTGATATAAAAAACTGTAATAAGTACTAACCTTGGTATATGCATACACAAAGTTGTAAATTACAAGAAAAAAACCTTAACCCTATGAAACTTGATGTTAATGTCTGTCACAACACCACAGCTGTCCTGGTTAAGTCCCCTTAAGACTCTTTCGGTCCTTGGGCTCCGAAAAAGCGAATGGAGAACGCTGTGTTCTGGAGACAATCGTTTCCTGGTTACCAATGGATTGAAGTAGGTGTTTGGTTGAACTAATCCTAATAATAAAGTTATCCTCATCGTTATCCTAATCGGGTGAAATCTGGGTTTTAAATAATCGTTTCGGTTCTTTTTTAATCTGTTGAATTCTGTTACAATAAACATATTTTGTTTTTCCAATTTCTCCCTTGATGTCCGGCAAAATATTAAGTCCAATTCCAGATTTTCTACCCGATTTTAAGACGCAAAAATGCCGGTAAGGCTTGGAGAAATAAACCTCTCTGTTTGAGTTGCTGGCCAATACTGACTTAAGCCGAGCGCCTCTTTACCACTTTAGTTACACTTGCGCATCGTATTGTCTATTGCCCATAAACGTTTCATAAACGGGATTCTGAGGGGTTTTAGGATTTTAATCATTAATTAAATTAATTAATTAGATGTTAGCAGTTGTGACTGCTACATCTTTCCTTGGATCTTTTCTTTGGAGCAAGGTGTATTTCACTCCACGTGTAATATGTCCGAGATATTCTAATTTTCTTGTTTTAATTGTACTTAAAATTTCAATTTCTTTATTCAACTTTCTCAGAACTTCTTTGTTTGTGACGTGTTCTGTCCACAATAGTTTCAGAATTCTTCTATATACCCACAGCTCGAATGATTCCAGTTTTTTCATTGATGTTGCATTCAAGGTCCAAGATTCCATTCCATAAAATAAAGTCGAAAAAACATAGCACTACGCCAATTAAATCCCTGGTACATAGCACTCTTCTCAATTTGTTGAAATTTGCTTTAGCCTTTTCTATTCTGAATTTGATTTTCAGAATGTAATTATTTGTGGAGTTAATCATTGTTTCCAGATATGCATATTTGTCCACTTGTTACTCTGCTATTCTGGTCACCAGTCTCACAGTTCATTAAACATTTATACCACAGGGAAAAAAAGTATCAATTTTGAATTTCTTCATTAATTTATTAAAAGTGTTACTCCTGATGTTTTGCTAGTGTTAATGACAATTTTTTTTATTTCACGTGTAATTAAAATATGTCTCTTTTGGAATAAAGATCCAACATATTATATTGCCAAATATCTGGAAGACCTCTTTTTGAGTTGCCAACCCTGTACATTTAAACTAATCAAATAAAAATCAAACCTTACTCTCTTCCGAATACGTTAACATTAATAAAATACATTTTGAATAAGGATCAATTTGTATCGACAACTAATTAGTTCTATAAAAAAATATTGGACAATAATTTTTAATTCCTACTGGTATAATACTGGTTATATTTACTTCCTCTTTCTTTTTCCTACATATATGACCCTGATATCGATTGTAGCTATTCCATTCATTGCATAGTAGCATTGACAATAAAATTAAATTTGTGGATCGGTGCAGTTGATTAAAAAATCATCTGTTTTAGCCTTCGGCCACTCTATCACATTTTAATCAATCTGCCATCTAGGACAAGATATTAATTAATAAAATAATTTCGTCATTTGAAATGCAAATTTGCTTATAATTTGTAAATATAAACACTCCTATCAGGGTTGTATTACGGCTTTGATCTATTTATTTAACAAAAGATAAGCTACAGAGAAATGTAAGCGGGTGAGTGATAATTATACTGCACTTTGACTGCAGTAGTAGTTGTGTGTTGTTAAAATCGTGCTGGACATAACGGTGATAGACGTCATATGCCAGTAAATTTTTTATGCTACAATACTCAAATAATCTAGCAAAAGTTGCCACAGCAAAAATGACCAAAATATGGAAGGACTGTCAAATTTCAAGAGCGATAAAGATGAGGTTGATCAACTGCTTAATATTCCCAATACTGACCTACGGATGTGAATCTTGGACTCTGAGACAATCGGAGTGAAGAAAGATAGACGCCACTGAAATGTTCTGTTGGAGACGAATGTTACGAATTCCTTGGACCGACCGTAAAACAAATAATTCAATTTTAAGAAAGCTAAAAGTTAGCCAACGACCCTCTAGTAAAGTCCATCTCCAACAATTAAAATATTTTGGGCATATTATGAGAGAAAACACAGAAAACATGGAAAGACTCATAATACAAGGAAAGGTAGAAGGCGGAAGATCACGAGGAAGATCCCCAACAAGATGGATAGATCAAATTACAGGAATATGCCAAAGACCTATGCATGAATTAAAAGAAATGACCAGAGACAGAGATCTCTGGAGACGGACAATACACGACATCACGTCGACCACTACACTCCCCCTGGGGGGTCAGGATTGAAGAGAGAGAGACTCAAATAATATCAAAATTGCAGTAAGTTAATGGCACTTCCTAGTAAGAGTATAAGAGTTATTTGAGATACTCCTCTAAAGAAACAATGTGGCAAGAAACATAGACCATGAACAACTAAAAAATTTAAGAGCGTAAGCGCAAAATTTCGGGTCAACGCTTTTTAAATGCATTCATTTTTTTTTTCGAATCATAAAAAAATAATAAATATTTTGAAAAATTTAAAAACAAAATGAAAGATTACATTTTTATCGAGGGCCGAAAGTCCCTTAGAATAAACAAAATGTTTCTTTTGAATAAAATATTTGAAATTAAAAATCACACTTAAGTTTCTCTTCTTTTTCACCCCTGTAACTTACTTTACTTACACAAAAATTATAGTTTTAGGAAGTTTTCAGGGACTTTCGGCTTTCGGTAATAATATTATCATTCTGTACCGTTTTTAAATAAAACGAGCGGTTCGAATTTATATAAATATATTTATTTATAACTTTACAGTTCGGTATTCTCTTATCAACTAAACTAACCTCCTAATTTGGTTACATATATATACCAAAGTATTATGTTCGAGAATATTCGGGAGTAGTCCCACCTCTAATTCGTTATTTGACGTGTGGAATTTTACAGCGCTCGATATATCGCCGAAACTTCTCGGTGCTTCGAGATGCGACCGTTAGGCGGGCCACGCTGAATGCATGTTCGTAACAATTCATTCTGCGATTAAGTTTTTTAAAAATACTTGTGTTTCCTCAGGATTCGAGAAAAATGAATGCATTTAAAAAGAATAGATCTTTAGAAAAGAAACAATCTTAATTAATAATGAAATAATTGCAGGTGTAAAAGATTTAAAACTTTCCAACGGCAGAAATTAAAAGCCAAATAGAACAAGCCCGAGCTGCCTTTGTAAAAATAAGAAACTTACTTTACAGTCACGATCTTACCATTGACCTTAGAGTTCGAATGACATCTTGCTACATCTTTCTTGTCCTGCTGTATGGAGTGGAAGCGTGGACTCTAACTGAGGCTATCCTTAAACGCTTGATAGCCTTTGAGATGTGGGTATACAGACAACTACTAAAAATAGTTAGCAATGAGAAGGTCCTTAGACGGCTAAACCAAACAACACAACTGGTTAATATAATAAAGAAACGCAAGCTGGAATACTTCGGTCACATTATGAGACACCCTGAAAAATATGATTTTTACATCTGATCATTTAGGGAAAGATCCAAGGTAATCGTGGTCCTGGTAGAAGAAGAACATCATGGCTGAAAAATTTAAGGCAATGATATGGAAAATCTACTACATCGTTATTTAGAGGTGCTGTCAATAAAGTCACGATAGCGAATATGGTAGTCAATATGATATCCAACGATCGATAACGGTCATGGAACTAGAAGAAGAAGAAGAAAAGATAAACTTACTATAGGTTATTCCACGAATATACGACTGTTTTGGTTTACTGCAACAACAAATATTTTACTGTGCAAGTAGAAGTATGAAGGTAAATTGGTCCAATGATTATTCCAATAAAAAGGGTCTACTATTATAACATCTAAACTAAAATTATTTCAGTTAAAATCTACAAATAAATACAATGACGTCTATAAAGCCAAATGTGTTCGTCAGACATTTGGGTAAGCTTTTCGTGAAATGTAAACACCAAAGAGGCGTGCCGGGTTTCTTTGATATTACACTACACTTTATTACTTTATTAGGTATTATAACTGTAGTAAAAAGAAATATACTAATTTTAATATAAATGAAATGAAATTGACAGAACAATGGTTCAGAAACCAGAAAAAGGATCTAATATTTCACTTTGTTAGTTTTAAATATTTGTTTGCTTTGAGTTTATGTACTCTTAAAAGTTCCGAAAGTAACGGGTATAATATACCGGCTAGGAGTCGTTACAGATATTAAAAAGTAACGAAAATTTATATACACTTTCATATATCGTCGACTGATTATTGCTGTGAATTTGATCGTTGATGATAGTTTTAGAAGATTAAGAGAATAAGTGAATAAGTAAGTTTTTTTGTTTTTTTAATACTAATTGAATATTCGATAATACTAAATAAATTACACCATTTGATCACTTAAGTATTGTTGCATTTCGTTAAAATCAATAATTCAAAAACAAACTTGTTTACAAAACTAAACTATATGATAGTAATTATATACTTCAAAATCTGAATTGTTCAGATTCAAAAACTGTTCTATAAACTATTAACTTTATATTTATATCATGACTTCATATTTAAATCTAAGGTTTATATCTGTCGTAACAGTATTTTAAAAATGGGGAGAATTTACTATTGTACAATTCAGCACATTGGACCATTTAAGTCGACACCTTAAAGCGAATTTAAAACAGTCGTATATTCGTGGAATGGAGTATAGATGGAAGTAATACATTTAAAAACTTTTTTACTAGTTTAACACTATTAGTAGTGACACTACTAATGGATAAACAAATAAATAAAAAAAGGTGCAGAAAGAACTATAAAATAAAAACTCAACAAGCGAAAATCTTGTCCAGTCTCGACTAAATTAACGTCAAAATTAACTGCAGAAAGCGACAGTCTATTAGTTTAAACAAAAGTTTATTATCTTCAAATAATTATTTTACTATGAATTAATCCAAATTTGGTCTATTCATTGATTAAGTCTCTGGTTTGTATTATAATTTTTGTTTTAAAAATAAAAAGTTGGCATCAAAAAATTTTCTGCTACAAAAAGTATCCTGTTCAATAATTAATTTTCTATTTCCATTTTCTAATTAATAATTTAGTTTTCCGCAAATCGCCAGGAAATTTTGACATTCCTGTCAAAATTTCTTGAAGAAAAAGTCAGGACTTCCTTACTGTAAGGAAATGTCATTTCCTTACTGTAAGGAAATGATATTTCCGTACAGTTGTTAGTGTTCTACATAAATTGTCAAGTTTTACAATTCAACCTCAGTACGTTTCCATAGTAACCCAAGTAATTTTATTAGGAATTTCAAAGCACCATTTATTTGGGAATAAAATTATCGCGTTTTTTTTTTAAATCAATCAATATCTGTCGAATTTTAAACGATTTGCGGAAAAATAGTATGTTTACCTCGTAGGAAAAGCCACATTCCTGGACTCTGTGTTGCTAAGTCTCGGCTTGCGCCTCGACTTAGCAATCTTCACAGTCGTCCAGGAATGTTAAGCTTTTCCTACCCGGTAGACAATGTACTATTATTTTCTTTTTACTCTTCGTACAACTTTGGTATACAGGGTGGTGCATCGTCAAACTGTACATAGGAAACTCAATGGGAAATTCTAAATTGTTAAATTCCTGCTTCCCTTATTAACTTAACATGGAATTAAATGTTAGTATCTTACGTTAAATAAAGATCCGGTAGTGGCAGGAAAAGGTTCGCTATTGCCTGAATACATTATGCGATTTTTCGTCAACTGAGTATATTTCATTATATTGATCGATTTGTAAACAATATAATTTATTGTCCACAAAGTAATAATGTTCATTAGTAGTAGTATTTAGTAGAATTCATTGTTTATAATTTATTCATAAAATAAAAAAATTGACAATTCAAATTGTCAAATATCTGACATCAATATGATAAAACACACACGTTCTAATATATATTCTTGCATTACGTGTGGCCTAACTTTTAGGGGTGGCCTAAAAAATGTATTATATTTTTGCAAAATTTTGAAGTACATTTGATTCGTAGAACGGTTTTAACATTTGTTTTTAATTCAGATTTTAGTCTATGACTTTTGATCTAAAATAATTAGGGAAGCAGCAATTCAACAATTTAAAATTTCTCATTGAGTTTCCTATGGCCCGTTTGACGATTCACCACCCGGTATGCTTCTGGCATACCCTCTGTCATTTTAATGGGTTGGTTAAAGAGATAAAATTTGCCAAGGATCAGTGGCAGCTGGTGAGAAATTCCATTAAAATATATTTATCTAGCCAAAGTAAATTTTACAATATTGGCATTTGTTTTAAACGTCCACATTGAATTTGGAACTAATTTTATGATGTCAAGAGACACTTTAATCTTTTCTGTAATCTTTTCAAAGCACATCGCTCTGTATACCAGAAGTTAAATCGATGATATAGGCGTTTAGAAATATTAGCCACGAGATAAAACTTATCATTCAATGGTTATATATTAAGCGTACATACATACTACCTAAATGTTTTGTGATATACGGTTGAATGCTCGAATAAATGAACTTTAATCAAATAAAAGACAAATATCGAGCACAGTTTTTATTAAATCTTTTAAAAGCACTTTCGCTCCTAGATCATCTTCAGGGGCATTTCGTCAAAATTAAGCAATCCAAAAATATATGGAGAATGTCATAAACATTAACTAATACATTAATACAACACGAGACAAAGAACAAACAGTTTAAAAATTATTATAAATTTAAAAAAGCAGGAGTGACAGCAGGAGAGAGAATGGTTCCTGGTCTTGAAATCTTAAAAGTCTTACAAGCAACAGTATGGAGTATGTGTTTACTCCTAACTACAGGCCTGTCATGCATTAATATTAATAATATTTTATAATTTTCTCAACACAAATTGAAGAGTAACTACTGTGGTGTTTTACATTTTAAACTAAAAAACTTGTTATAATGGTAACTACTATAATCTAAAACAGGTATAACTGACCCTGATAAAACAGTTTTTATTAAGGCATTGTATTAATTCCCGTTATAGCTATACATTGCTTAAATAATAGTTATCATTAACATGTGTGTTACATCTTAAAAATTGAAGCATTAATAAAATGAAGATAACCACAAGAATGTCGTACTTATTTATTCTTATCACTGTGAAGTGGCCATAAACATTAAAACATCTTATTAGCCCAGTCTGTTTGAAAAAAAAAGACGAAAAATTTTTTGCAGATATCTGAAGCTCGTATTTTTAACTCGAGTTTTTTTTAACCATAATTTATGGCTCAATTTGATTTGTTGTCTATAGTTTTTTCAAGTTTTTTCCCTTATATTTTACATAAACAATATTATATAATTTTTTATATCAAGAATATCGTTATTTTCCCGTTTTTTTCAATGAAAATTGATTTTTTTGCACTAATTTATAAATTTTATTATTTTTTTTTATTAATACAATAAAGTGTAATTAATACATTTGAGCATCGAAGAATTACCGTTTTTTAAATTTGTGCGAAATTTCCCCGGGATCGGTCAAATAGTTTAAAAGATACTAATTTATTTATCCCTGAAGCTAAATATTTAAAATATTGAACTTGCTCTATTAATGATGCTAGACATATTTAGCAAATTTCATAAGATTCTTCAAGACTTAAACTATCTCAGAAGTTAAATGCATTTTACGTTTTCATCGAAATTATTTACAAAATAAACTTTTGAAAAAGGGGTACGTTTTTTACTTATCAACAATTGTAATAACTTCTATATTTTTCAACTGTACGGCACACACCAGTATCCCACTGATGGAAAATGTAACAGTTATTTTTTTCCTGCTAACATTCAGTTCTCAGTTCCTAAACTTCAGTTCTCCAACCTATGGACCAGAGTGTCATAAAAATGTTTAAACATTTTTACAGACGTTTTTTGGTTGAAAACATTGACGGAAGATTGCGCCCCCCTAAAATAAAATTAGACATTCGACAAGCATCTCGAATATGTAAGAAATCTTGGGACCAAGTTACATCGAAAACGATCAAACACTGTTTCAAAAGAGCTGGTTTCATAAAAAAGGAGGAGAACGCAGACGACACTTTAACAGAAGAGCTGCTTTCAGTTCACTGCTGGGGGGACATCACTTCTCATCCTGCCATCTCTTATGAACATTTTGTCAACGTGGATAAATATGTTGCAATATGTGGCAAAATAATCAGAGATCATCGCTGAAGTGCTTAAAGATAATGATGAAAAACAAGAGAGATGAAGACGACGCGTCATCAGTTGCAGAGAAATACATGTTCAGAGTGTGACCGAAGCAACAAACCATATTACGCAACTTAAACGGTACTTTGAAAGTAAAAATAATGTAAGTCACTTTATTTTTAGTTCACTGAACATCTTAGAATCCTTTGTCATTACCAAGAAGTTAAATTCTAAAAAGCAGCTAAAAATTTCGGATTTTTTTGAAAAAAATTAGTCAATTTTAATTAATTTTTTGAGACAAAATGTTTTATTGTTTTAATGATGAGCTCTCACTGGGTATTTTTTATCGGCCGATTGTTTTGGCCAAGTTTTGGCCAAAAATACCAATGGGAAAACCTGCAAATGATAAAAATCGACAATAATTAGCCATTTTTTTATAGCTTGCAAATGTTTTAATTGGTATTCTAGCCGAATTTTGTTGGCCCATTTTTTTCTGTGGACAAAATTCGGGCAAAAATAGGATCGAAAACATCTTCAAGCGACAAAAATGGTCAAGTATTGTTGATTTCTATTATTTATAAATGTATTTGTAGGCGTCTTTGTTTTTTGTGGATATATTTTTAATTCGAATTTTTGGATAATTCAGCAAGCGATAAAATATTTCGATATTTCTATAGAAAACGTCTGCAAGCGATAAAAATGGTCAACTATTGTTGATTTTTATCGTTTTTTTTTTGTTTCATATTTGCATCTTTGTTTTTTGGATAATTCAAATTTTTGTGACGGTCCCTTGAGATTCGAATTATCCATGGTTTCACTGTACCAGCTACAAAATATCGCGACCTTCTTTATTAAGTTATCCCAGTATTTGGAAACCCCCGAGGAAAGCTTTTTTATCAAAATTTAACTGCTGATGCTGTTCAACAGAAAGAAAATAATGACGAATACGCTGACGACCCCCTATTTGATTATGGAGAGAATTGACTTCAGACCGTTTTTTTTAATAGTTTGTTAGGTTTTACTCTGCAAAAATATTAACAAAATTGTCAATAAATTAATTGAAACGTTTTCTATACGTTTATTGTTTATTTTTTTAGGCTCCAGAGTTGAAAAAGCAATAAAATGGTTGTGTTCTAGAAAACTACTTTTTTTGACTTGAGGGTGTTTTTCTTCTGTGCCAGCGCGTTTAAATTTGAGTCTCTTTCGTGTTTTTATGAAAATAAATATTGCAAAATTGACACTATAACAAAGTACATAAGTAAAGATTGGTTTATAATTTTTATTCGTTTAAGAATACATACAATTCGTCTTGAATATATATAACGTACAGTACAGTCAGTCTTAAATAAAAATGATCGTGAAAGTAGTTATCAACAACAAAGAAAGTTCTCCTTCCTCTGACACCTTAACCTCCGGAAGCTTTTAAAAACCCTTTGTTATCCACCCAGTATAGGTAATGAAAACTCTTGATGTAATTTACAGTGTAATAATTTAATTTTACACTTACCTACAGTGGAAAATTACCAGACCTATAATTTTCTTCTTATCCAATTAGAGTCTGAAAGTTGCTGAAACAAAATGTGGCCATTAAACTCATTTTTCGAATTCCGTTGTGTTGTATACGTGTGTACCTGACTGACTTTTATCACTTTATTGTAAGTAAACCAGAATAACATCTTTTGTTATTATCTAGTAGAACTGAAATGATTTACATGGTGAATCTCTTAAGAAAAATATGAACGATATTGGATTCCAAAATAAATGTTTTGATAAACTCTGGAGATATTGAGTTGAATAAATTAGATTTTCTTTAATATTAGCCTCCTAAATTATTTAAATCATTGCACCATATTTTTCTTGGTCTGCCAATACGTCCAATTGGTGACTTCTCTCTTGCTATTCGTACTATCCTCTGCCATTTTCCTAAAGTGTTTGTTTCACTCCTGTTTCCGTATTGTCACCCATCCATGTATGTCTTCTATATTGCATGCACTTTTCATGTTATCGCTTCTCTCCCTATCCAAGACTTTTCCCTGATATTCGTCGGAGCATTTTCATCTTTGTTGTTTCTAGTAGTCGTCTCGTTTTAAATGTGTCTTGTCTTGTCTCTGAAGTGTATGTTAATATATAATTGCTGCTTTATAGATTCTGGTTTTTAATTCTTGTCTTAAGCCTTTGTTCTGCGTCAACATTTCCAGCTCTTGTGTTTGTGTTAGTCGCCATAAACTTGGTTTTAAATGAAATCGTAGGCTTCCACGGCCAGAGTCAGAATTATAGTTTATTCGTCTTCCGGGTTTGGACCGTGTCATTTGTGAGTGACCCAAAAGTGGGTTCATCTCGACGTTTCGCTACAATTATATGTAGCTTCTTCAGGAGAACAAAGAAAAAGGAAAAAAGAAAACAAAAGAACAGGAAGATGGGTAGTTAGCAACGGTAACTCAGTTACTCAACGCAACCAGAGGCGAATACTAACTACCAAGATGGGCATTTGGTCACAGTAACTCAACTACTCAACGCAGCCAGAGGTGAAAACCAAATGCCAGGACAGGGATTCACGTCCAACAGCTCAGAACACTAACGCGTCGAGAGGCGGGGAGTGAATCCGACGATTACTCCGCTACCGCTCTATTTATAGTCGCGGTGCCTGTCGTGTCGGGACGTATCGGCACACTTCGTGGCGCGAACGTCAAGAAGCGCGCGCTGGCCAATCATGTGGCTGCATAGTGGTGGCGGGACCGGACGGTGGCTCTAGACTGAGATTCCAGATGGGAGACAAGTAGTATCCTTCCTCTCGATTGATATTATGGGGATTTTTTCGGATCTCTAGAGATTCGCGGATTTTCCTGGAATAAAAGAAGGGGCTCTTAGAAATAATATGGGTTTTTTCGAACAATATGGAATGACCGGTTTCTTGGCAGTGTTCGGCAACTGCAGAATGGGAGAAAAGACCTGATCGAATGCATCTTTGATGCTCTTGAATCCGAGTTTTGACGGAACGACCAGTTTCGCCAATATACACATGTCCACATGAACAAGGAATAGAATAGACACCACAGGAAGATAGGGGCGGTAATGAGTCCTTAGGAGAGGGTAGATATTGAGAGATTTTCTTGGGTGGTCGAAAAGTAGTCCTGATACCTTCTTTGCGAAGAATTTTGCCAATCCTATCAGTGACATTTCGAATATACGGAAGAAAAGCCACAGGAGTATTACCCGAAGATTCTGAATTTGTTGTCCTAGGGTGTAAAGGGGGATTTAGATGTCGGTGTGTAATATTTTGAATTGTGGACTTGGAGTAACCATTGGCGACGAGGGTTTTTTGCAGATGGCCAAGTTCTTCTCTAAGGTTGTCGGGTTCAGAAATCGAAATGGCCCGATGGATGAGAGAGTTGATCACAGAATTCTTTTGGGCAGGATGGTGGTGTGATGAAGCATGTAGGTAACGATTCGTGTGAGTCTTTTTTCTATAAACAGAGTGACCCAATCGGCCATTGGGCTTGGAGGTGACTAACACATCGAGAAAGGGAAGGGACCGATTATTTTCTACTTCCATTGTGAATTTTATACTCGGATGTTGTGAGTTAAGATGATCTAGGAAGGAAGAAAGGGTATGTTGACCATGGGGCCAGATGATAAATGTATCATCAACGTAGCGGAACCAGACTTTTGGTTTTAAGGGGTAAGATTCTAGGGCTAAAGACTCAAAGGCTTCCATGAAAATGTCAGCAATGACAGGGGAAAGGGGAGAACCCATTGGTGTTCCAGATATTTGTTTGTAGAAATTGCCTCTAAAAGAAAAATATGTTGAAAGGAGGCATTTTTCGGCAAGATCTGCCAAAACCAAAGACTTGTTATCATTGGTCAAGTGATCTCGCAGAACAATTAGAGAGTCATGTATGGGGATATTGGTAAATAGGGATGATACATCGAAACTGACGAGAATATCTTGGGGATCGACTGTGAGAGAGGAGATTAAGGTGATGAAATGTGTGGAATTTCGGACATAAGAAGAGGTACGACCAGTATAGGTCTTAAACTGATTGGACAAGTACTTAGCGAGTTTGTAGGTAGGAGAGTTAATCGTAGTCACAATGGGACGAAGAGGTACGTTATCTTTATGGATTTTCGGAAGGCCATAAATTCTGGGGCAGATGGAGTTTTTTGGAACTATGGACTTCTTAACATCATCGGAAAGATCGGATTGTTTGATGGCATGGGAAATTTCGCGTTCGACTCTAGGAGTGGGGTCTCGAGAAATTGTATTATAACAGGATGTATCCCTAAGTAAGTCAAGGACAACAAATTCAGAATCTTCGGGTAATACTCCTGTGGCTTTTCTTCCGTATATTCGAAATGTCACTGATAGGATTGGCAAAATTCTTCGCAAAGAAGGTATCAGGACTACTTTTCGACCACCCAAGAAATCTCTCAATATCTACCCTCTCCTAAGGACTCATTACCGCCCCTATCTTCCTGTGGTGTCTATTCTATTCCTTGTTCATGTGGACATGTGTATATTGGCGAAACTGGTCGTTCCGTCAAAACTCGGATTCAAGAGCATCAAAGATGCATTCGATCAGGTCTTTTCTCCCATTCTGCAGTTGCCGAACACTGCCAAGAAACCGGTCATTCCATATTGTTCGAAAAAACCCATATTATTTCTAAGAGCCCCTTCTTTTATTCCAGGAAAATCCGCGAATCTCTAGAGATCCGAAAAAATCCCCATAATATCAATCGAGAGGAAGGATACTACTTGTCTCCCATCTGGAATCTCAGTCTAGAGCCACCGTCCGGTCCCGCCACCACTATGCAGCCACATGATTGGCCAGCGCGCGCTTCTTGACGTTCGCGCCACGAAGTGTGCCGATACGTCCCGACACGACAGGCACCGCGACTATAAATAGAGCGGTAGCGGAGTAATCGTCGGATTCACTCCCCGCCTCTCGACGCGTTAGTGTTCTGAGCTGTTGGACGTGAATCCCTGTCCTGGCATTTGGTTTTCACCTCTGGCTGCGTTGAGTAGTTGAGTTACTGTGACCAAATGCCCATCTTGGTAGTTAGTATTCGCCTCTGGTTGCGTTGAGTAACTGAGTTACCGTTGCTAACTACCCATCTTCCTGTTCTTTTGTTTTCTTTTTTCCTTTTTCTTTGTTCTCCTGAAGAAGCTACATATAATTGTAGCGAAACGTCGAGATGAACCCACTTTTGGGTCACTCACAAATGACACGGTCCAAACCCGGAAGACGAATAAACTATAACTTGGTTTTATTTTGATTTATATGTAACCCCATTCGTTCTGCTGCTGCTACTAGCTCGGTTAGGATTTCCGTAGTTCTCGCCCTGGTTCTTGTTATAATGTCCACATCGTCTGCATATGCTAGAATTTGGACTTAGGTATCTATTAATATTGTTCTCCTGCTATCTAAATAACCGTACACATTCCTTGAACTTCCGTAAGCGCCTCCATAGTCTTGCGTATCTTATTTCCTCTAATTCCCGTTTGGTGAAGTAAATTAAATTGAAAGATTCCCTGCATATAGGCTGTCCAACCTTCAGACCTATGGAGCTTCTTGATATCATTTGGAATACTTTTTGAATTCAGCATACATACAGCCACGACATCTGAATTATCATTGATTATTGTGTGATCAAAGTCGAAAATGGCAAGTTTCTTCTCCATCTGGTGTAATAATCTTGCCGGAGTTGTTAGTTAATTGATGTTAACTGATGTCCTTACAATGAAAATAGAATATATTAGGCAATAGGCCTTTGCATGTGAGCTTGTAATAAATCACAAAGTAGTAATTTCTTTGGTATTCAAAGATTTCAAGTCTAGAAATCGTTGGCAGCTTACCGAATATAATAGTTCGATGTATTTGTCATCAACTACATTCCCAAATTACAGGTATGTTAGAGTTAAATTCTTTACCTTTGTAATATGATTTATGTTGTTGTTATTCTGTTGTTTTACAAAGCTTTGTAAACAACAGAATAACAACAACCTAAATAACCGTCTAGTATAACTTTTTCTAAGGCGACATTGGCTGCGTTCACCAGATCACACCATATGCAAACATGTTCACAAATGTTTGCGCTTTTATTCTTAAACTTGTTGACAACGAGCTGAACGGTTTGTTATGGAGGTTGAGATTTGACATTTTGGTTGGTTGTACCTAACCTAAAATAAATATTCTCAGTTTTTGAATTATTTTTTTAATAATAAAAAAATAAAATCGATGATAACATAGCTAACCTAACCTAACCATCCAATATTTTATGAATGTCTTCGGTAGCCGTTATTTTATATACAAAACCAATATATATATATATATATATATTATATATATATATATAATATATATATATATATATATATATATATATATTCTATAATTCGTATAACTTCCATTCCCTCCATGTTTTTGCTAATAGTCAACAAGTTTAGAAAATTCAACGTAAATATTTTATGCTTGCAAAAATGGCGATCGCTTTCCAAACACGTTTGACGTTAGCAACACTCAACAATCCGTTCAGAAGAATAAAGCCGAAACCGATTGCCAACGTTTGCATCTGGTGAACGCGACCATTAAAAAGCTGACTTTTATCAAACATCTTTCTTCTTTATTTTACTTTATTTTTCTTAAAATAACTATGTAGATTTTTCTATTTTGGTTATTACCAAATTATATTTATGTCATAAGATGTTGTATAAGCTCATATTTATATGATAGGTATGTATCTGTGCCATAACCAAGACAAGATTCCAGCATAAAAAAATAATGGATACACATGGAAAGAACCTAGTAGAAACCAAAGATCAATTATTGATTTAATAATAGTTAGAAAAGCCAGCAAAACATATACACGGGAAGACGACAAAAAGACAATATCCAGAAAGATGAGGAGATGTAAAAACTCGCAAATACGAGGTATAAAGTAGAACTTCTACAACAATTTGGTACTCGAACACTATATCAGAATAGGCTACAGAATATGCTACAGATGAACGAAGAATGGACCGCAACAGAAATGTATCAACACCTAAAGGAAAAAATAAACAAAGCGGCAAACGAAGTGCTGGGTATTGATCAACATAAGAATACATATTTGGAGAAATACAGTGACGACTTAGAAGAGATGATTAAAAGAAAAAAAGTGCATTTCATAAATGGCTACACGACAGAACCCCAGGAACACGGGGAGAATATGTTACCCTCAGACAACAAGGTAAACAAAGAATAAAGCTCGAGAAAAACGAATACTGGGAGAGAATGTGTAGAGACATAGACAACACGATAGGGTATAACAGATCAACGGAAGTATGGAAAAAAATAAAAAGCATCAGAAGTAATGAACGAAGTAAAAATACCATACAGATAATTACATCAAAAGAGTAGACGAAGCATTACACAAAATTATTGCAGGAGAATAGGCCGGAGTATATCTCATACGACCCTGTGACAATAATAACTGAGGAAGCAGAAATCACAGAGGAAGATATAAATAAAGCACTAAAGAAATCCAAAAACAATAAAGGACCAGGACCAGGGAGCATACAAATGGAACTGCTGAAATATGGAGGCGCCAGGATAGTATCCTTTATACGAATGTTGTTCAATAAAATCGAAGCAGGAGAGAAGATTCCCGATGAGCGGAACTTATTATGCATGTCCTCCATTTTCAAAGAAGGTGACAAAAGATTACCGAATAACTACAGAGGGATCAGTGTAATGCCTTCAATAGCAAGAATCTTTTCATCAGTTATAAAAGAAAAACTAGAACAACACATGGACCATTATAGCGAAGAACAAGCCGGATTCCGAAAAGCCAGATCATGTTTAGATAATATATTCATTATGAGACAGGTGATTGAAAAGAACAAAGAAAAAAACATTGAAACACATATGACCTTTATCGACTTAAAAAAAGCATACGATAGCGTGCCCAGGAACCAACTATGGGAAGCAATGAGAAGAATGCTCCTTAGAGAGAAATGGGTGAATATAACACAAAGACTGTATAAAGAAACACAAGTTCAAATAAAGTTAGGTAATAAAATAACAAAAACAATCACCGCAACAAAAGGCCTCAATCAGGGATGTGGTCTCTCACCTACACTTTTTAACATAGATCAGACTTGGAAAAGATGGTATAGAAAATGTGGAACATTGGGCATACCAGTACAAGAGAATATATTACATTCGCTACTTTTCGCAGATGATCAAGTCATTTTTGAACAAGACAGGGAGTATATGCAATATATGATAAGGAAATTAAAGGAAGAATATGAACTGAAGGGACTCAAGATAAATATGTGCAAGACCGAAAACTTATGTATTGGACCCGAGGTTGCAGATTTGAACTTAAGTTTAGAAGAAGAGACTATTAAGAGTTGTAAGACTTTTAAGTATTTAGGGTCGTTTAGGGTCGTAGTATGATTAGCCGAGATGGTACTGGTATGAAAGATATAGAAATGAACATAGCACGGGGAAAACAAGTCACAAGAGCACATCATGGAGCGATATGGAACAACACTCTAACCAAAGAAAACAAAAAGAGGATTTTTCAAAGCATAGTGATGAATATTACCCTATATGGAGCGGAAGTATGGCCAACGATAACAACAATACGAAATAAAATAAGAACAGTGGACTTTATGAGAAGATGTCTACAAATCACAAGACGGGTAGAATAAGAACGGAGGAAATATGGAACAGAATGGAAGTAGAATGTTGGAAAAAAATTTTCAATTACAAAAAAGTTGGAAAACAGAGCCCTGCAGTGGTACGGGCATGTACAAAGAATGCCAGAGCATAGGTGGCAGAAAAGAATATTAACCTGGGACCCGTCTGGAAAAAGACGGAGAGAGAGACCTGCTACAAGATGGAAAATATACGTTGGAAATGCTATGATAGATAGAGACCTCAGAGGACGAAAACGGCGAACTCATAATGGGAAAAGCCGAAGAAGAAGAAGACAAAGAAGAAGGTATGTATCTATTCGTTGAATTAATAAATATATTTTTATGATTTAAATGTTCAAAATTGTTTTTATTAATTTTCCCTAATTTGTGATGTTTTCTTTTACACATTTTCCAAAACTACTGATGAGGTGGTAAATTTAGTTCTTTGCACCTGGGTGGCAAAATCTTTAGGCTCGGTCCTGAGCGGAATATATTTATTTTAAAATTACTGAGACCTTGATTTAACATATCGCGAAAATAAGAATTTATTTAATGAAGTAAAAATTCCATATTGAAGAAAAAAACCAATACGATTAATTTTTTGTCCAAGTTCTTAATTTCTATGAACATCCAGCCATATACGTAGGGGATTTCAAAGAGCCACCATGAGATGTGGAAATACTCAGACACTGACAGAAATGGCACATCTCTTGTGGAATGGGCAGAGGAACATGGTGCCCACCTTCTATTCGACGCCAAAGATAGAAGCACTTTCAGATCTGCGGCCTGGAGGAGAGAATATAACCCTGATCTCTGTTTTGTTACCATTGGCAACAAAGGCCAACCGCTAGCAGCATCACGAAGGGTTATGCTTGACTTTCCACATAGTCAACATCGCCCCGTCCTAATCAAGATCGGTATCAGCATTCCGATTATAAGGTCGTTCCCACGCCCCAGATGGAACTTCAAGAAAGATAACTGGTCTGCTTTCACCAGTAACCTTGACAAATGCCTAGGATGGATTCCACCAAAGAGCCAGAACTACGGGAGACTAACAGGAGCAATATTCACCTCAGCAAAAGCGATAATCCCTAGAGGATACCGCAAAGAATATATCCCTGGTTGGACAGAACAGAGCGAAAAACTGTATGAAGAATATTGCGAAGATGGAATGCAGGAGATTGCAGACGAACTAATCCACAGCATTGATGCTGCGAGGCGTGAAAAATGGACACAGCGAGTAGAAAACCTAGACTTCCAGAAGTCAAGTCGACAAGCTTGGTCCCTACTGCGAAAACTCGGAAGTAGCAACCCACCCGTTCGCCAAACCAACCTAGTTATTCCAAACCAAATAGCTACGCACATAGTGTCAACTTCTAGGGCACCTCAAAATCGTTTACATACAATTAAAGTTAAAAAAGACCTCAAAACCATAAAATCTAGTCTTGCACAGTCAACAGAATATTCCAACCCATTTGCGCATGAAGAAATATCGCAAGCCCTAAATGAAATGAAAACAGGAAAAGCGCCGGGTTTCGACGCCATTCACGCTGAGTTCCTCAAACATAGCGGCAGATTCACTAGGCAATGGCTCGCAGAATTCTTTTCTGACATCCTTTCTGACATCCCTGAAAAACTACCGTCCCATCGCACTCTTAAGTATGGTGTACAAATTGTTCGAAAGACTACTGTATAATAGACTCAGCAAAACTATATTCCAACACTTACCAGTGGAACAGGCAGGATTTCGGCCAAACCGCAGCTGCACAGACCAGGTACTCGCCCTGACCAATTATGTGAAATCAAACTTTCAAAAGCAATCAAAAACAACCGCTGTCTTCATCGATCTATCTGCTGCTTATGACACTGTGTGGCGACAAGGGGCAATATATAAATTAATGCGAATAATCCCATGCAGAAAGACCACTGAGGTTATTAACGCCATGCTATCCAACAGATGCTTTAAACGTTATATTGGGAGACAAGACTAGTACCCAAAGAAAACTGAATAATGGACTTCACAAGGATCTGTGCTGGCTCCCATGCTTTTCAGCCACTACATTGCAGACATGCCAGAAACCACATCAAAAAAGTTTGGATACGCAGACGACTGGACGCTTGCCGCAAGTCATAAAGAATTCGAGGTCACTGAAACGCATTCTAACAAACGATTTAAATGCCCTAGGGAATTATTTCCGCAAATGGAGATTGCAACCCAATCCAACTAAGACAGAAGTGTCCTGCTTCCATTTGTACAACAAGATGGCCAACTATCAACCTCAAATCAATTTTGGGGATAGACTCCTTAAATATAATAAACACCCAAAATACTTAGTGTTACACTTGACAGAACGCTGAACTTTAAAGAGCATCTTACTAAGACTGCTGCAAAACTCCGAACTCGTAACAACATCCTGCAAAAGCTCTGCGGCACTACATGGGGCTCCTCAGCACCCACACTTAGATCGACAGCATTAGGACTGGTATACCCCGTAGCGGAATACTGTGCACCAGTATGGATAAACAGTCCACATACTCACCGTGTTGATGTCCAACTCAACCAAGCCATGCGAACTATATCGGGCACAATCAAGGCCACGCCCACTTACTGGTTACCAGCTTTGAGTCATATAGCTCCACCACCCATCCGCCGGGAACATGCCCTTGTCAGAGAATTTACAAAAATCAATACTGATCCTGAGCTCCGCTCCCATGTCGGAACTTCCGCCAGAGACATAAATAGGCTCCGTTCAAGACACCCTCCTCTAAAAACAGCAAAAAGGCTAGTAGATCAAAACTTTAATGTAACTGAACGGTGGAGAGAACAATGGGAGAATAACGCTGCACCAGCTAACTGGAACATGCCATGTATTACAAGCAAACCTGAGGGCTTCAACCAACTGAGACGAATTTGGACCACACTCAATAGAATAAGGACGAACTGTGGCAGATGTTCCGACTCACTTTTTAGATGGGGAAAAATACAATCACCAAATTGCGACTGCGGCGCCGAAAGGCAAACAGTAAAACACATGGTAGAGGAATGCCCGATTAGATCCTATAACGGCAACCCTTCAGATTTCCTGGCTGCTACAAAAGAGTCAATCGAATATATTTATAATCTAGATGTTTGTTTGTAGAATAATATTTTTGTATTTACTGTTGTTTGTAATTTATATAATATATATTATATGTATATATATGAACCTGTGATGTAGCCATACGCTAAATAAATAAATAATTTGTCTAAGCATCACCTTGTATATCAGAAGTTATGATATACATTATAAAACTCGGAACTATTTCTAAATTTATAGCAACTTTATAGTGGAAAGTGAATAACAAGGTTACACGTGATTTTTCTTGTTAAAAGGCTTGTATTTTAGTGATATGAACCATTTGACATTCAGTTGTTTAAATCCATCCTACATGAAGGTTCGCTATGATTGCTAACAGAAGAGAACTTATAGTGAATGTCGTTGACGAGCCGGCCACCTACAGTGATGCGGTTGCAACGTCTTCAGATGAGGAGAACCAGTGTAGTGATACCGACGTCAAGCACACGCTACTAAATTCGAGTGCATTAAAGAAAACAGCTACGTTTCACAGTCACGCCAACAGAAAAGATCACGAGGAATTTTTCAGAGCCAGTTTGGAAGTGTTATTGAAAGAAGCCGTGTTCGATGGAACCGACAGGGAAAATAAAGTGTTGAATTTCCAAAATCCCGAACATCTTTTAAAAATATTTGATTTTCAATTACGCAAATCTCCGTCCACTCACGCAGACTTGTTAAAAATCGTTAAAGATGTCATCTTGTATTCTGTTAAGACCGGACATCCTTACTTTGTTAATCAACTGTTTTCTTCATTGGATCCTTATGGCCTTGTTGGACAATGGTTGACAGATGCCTTAAATCCCAGTGTATATACGTACGAAGTTTCACCTGTGTTTACTTTGATGGAAGAAACTGTATTGATGGAGATGAGGAAAATAGTTGGGTTTAAAGATGGTGAAGGTGATGGAATATTTTGTCCTGGAGGATCTATGGCAAATGGATATGCCATCAACTGTGCTCGGTATAAATTTATGCCCTCCATTAAGGTAAGAATTGGCTTTTGTATCATCATCATCATCACTGGCTCGACAACCCTTTTTGGGTCTTGGCCTGTTCAAGGATTCTTCTCCATTCTGACCTGTTTCGTGCTTTTTTTTTCAGTTTTTTAATTTTTAATGTTGTTATATCATTTTCTATTTGTTCTACGTATCTCAGCTTCGGTCTTCCTCTTGTTCTTTTTCCTACTGGCACTTGTTTGAATATTTTGTTTGGTATTTCGCCTTCTTCCATTCTTTCCACATGTCCAATCCAACGTAGCCTGCCTATTTTAATGAATGTTATGATATCCGGATCCTGGTATATGTTGTATAGTTCAAAGTTATACCTTCTCCGCCAAATCCCGTTTTCTTTTGTGCCCTTATATATGTGTCGCAAGATTTTTCT
>OU898282.1:138996462-139008962 GCA_918026665.1 Diabrotica balteata
AACTCAGCCAATTCGGCAAGTCTTTTTTTAACCACTTGGTTGTGGGCAGTCCTTCTATAAGTCTGGAGTGATAACTTGCATTATCCATTACTATTACACAGTTCTTAGGAAGAAGATCTATCATTTGTTCGAACCATTCTTGAAAGACATCAGCGTTCATGTCTTCATGGTAGTCACCGGTACGAGTTGATTCAAAAGTTAATAAACCACCTTCAACAAAACCGTCTGAACTGCCAATGTGTACTATTATTAGCCTGCGTCCCTTTCCTGATGGTGGGTTTAAACCAGTAGATAAGTTATTTACAAAAGCGTGCCTTTGACTTGTAACAGTTTCATCCTGCCAAAATTTATTGGGTGTATGACCCTCGTTGATCCATGTTTCATCAAGAAAAATATTTTTCTTTTTTGGTTTCTCATTTCCTTTATGGGTCTTAGAAAATGTCTTCTCCATATGACAATATCGCTTCTTTCTAATAAAATAGACTTTCTGGGATTCTTTTTCCAGCGGAGCCTATTTCTTTTAAAAGTTTCCATAACGTACTTCGACTCATTTCTGGGTAATCCTTATCATCTCGAACTGAGACAAGAACTTTATCCAATGTTGGAAATTCTTGTCTAAAGAAGAATTCATGCACTTTCCGTCGAAGTCCTTCTTTAAAATGATATTCTATTTGAAATTTTGGTTTCCCTGGAGCATTACGTGGCATTTGAAAACTACCACATTTCTCTTCTTTAATAACTCTGTAAATCGTAGATTTCCCAACACCAAGTGTACTGCTAACTAACTCAACGGTCTCATCAACACTTTCACATAAACGTTTGTTTGTAAATGATTTAAAACAATTATATATTAATGTTTTTTCATTAACTGTTAAAGGACCAATTTTTCGGCGTTTACACGGCACTTTCCAAATTTTCCATAACACTAGTATACACAATAAACTGCACCTTGCAATTTAAAATTGTTTTCCTATATACTTCTGTAAACTTGTTGACAAATATCTGTTTTTCATTGAGTCACCCGTATCAACAGTTTAGTGATTTGCATACATAATTTATTGTTTTATTACTCTCTCATACATAAAAATACACTATAGAGTCAGCTAACAACCTACTTATTCACAACATCGAAGAAGTTATTATGTCCTCATTTGTGCAGTTAACCCATTTTGGCAAAAAATCGACTTAAATTTATCTGTCTACGTCATTTTTGTTTTTCTTTTTCGTTCGTCAGCTTCAGGATTAAATATGCCAATAAAGATTTTTTTTGCTATCTGCCTTTAACTGTTTTTTCTTTATATTTTGAACTAATTTTGTAATCTTTTTGATCCTGTTATTCTTCGTTCGATTTCTCTATAATCGCAGTAACTTCTCGTTTAACGTAGATTGGACTCTCAGTTTTGTATTAAGGTCTTTTCTGCGTTGAGTTTAACCCGGAGTACTCTCACCAGTGGAACGTGTTCAGTCTCCAAGTTTGCTTTCGAAACATCTTGACAGATGTAAGGTCCCAAACCGACGCAACTTCGCAGCGAATCGCGGCGAATCGTAAGCACGGCGACTTAATGCTGTGTTCAGACAAGTTCGGACGGAAATCGGAACGGTCGCGGCAGAACAGCGTTGACGTTTCATGAAACGCTGCATGCACGGTTTTTTCCGCTGCAGTTATAGCAAGTTATAGTTTCGCGTGAATTATTAAAATGGCTGTTACAGAAAAAACTAATTGAAATTGTGAGAAACAATATCCTATAATTTATGATTTAAGTGACGAAGATTATAAAAATATAAGAAAAAAGGATAAAGTCTGGGATAATATAGGGTCATTTCTAGGAGAAAATGGTAAGTTTTCATTATATATTATATATAATGAATTTAATAGTGCTCCGCCTGCGAATGTTCCGCAACGGTTTCGCGTCGCCAAAGTTTCGCGTCGGTGTGGGGAATCCTTTAAGCTGCTTCGGAACCTTCTTTTTACTAAAATGTAATCTATTGATTTATTATGATTCTCCCGACTCTGTCATAAGAGCATTTCCACGTGTACAGCTTTCAAGGAGGTAATTGGAGGAACGTGTTGGTGACAACTAGTTCCGAGTCTTCTGCGAATTGTTCTAGGACTCGTTTGTGACTTCTCGTTTGTGACTTCAAGTCCATGTGCTCTAATGTACTGTATCTTATCTTCAACTCCAAGCATGGTATTTAAATCCCCCGTAATAATGAGAACTTCCTTTCGAGGAATTTTCTGTATCTTATCGCACAAACAACGTAGATTTGTCATTTAAATTTATTTAATAACTATTTTTGCTTTTAGTAAACTGCTTTGTTTCTTAATTATACTTTTATTTGTAGAAAAAGGGAATTTCGTCCCTCCCTCGCCTCGTCCTCTTCTCTTCGGATCAAAGTCACTACTCGATAACAAAACTCTCTTCATTCCTGGGTATTGGATCAGACAATGTATATTCCATCAGATCAGACAAAAGAGGTAAGCTTGACGTTGGAACACCTAAGAGAAGAAATTAAAAGGGCGATAGAAGAGAAAGCAGTACCATTTATGGTGAGTGCAACAGCGGGGACCACTGTTCTGGGAGCCTTCGATCCTCTTGATCAAATAGCGGACCTTTGTGAAGAATACAAGCTATGGCTACATGTAGATGCAGCTTGGGGAGGTGGTGCGCTGATGTCAAAAAAACATAGATCCCTAATGTATGGTATTGAAAGGTAAGTTAACCCCCCAAAACCTGACCCCCTTAAAACTTATTCAAAAATGTTTTTCTTTTCAATTTAGCAATAAAATGGATTAAGATACAATATACTTCAGGCATTTTTGTTTCAAATATACCTAGGTGGTCGTAAATAGCTGTCTAAATATTCATACGCTAGGCTTTCACAACACCATGTTTTATTAGAAATTATACAATAATAGAAACGAAACTAATGAACTAATAAACGTTTACAAAAAAAAACTTAAAACTTAAAATTATAAACAAAATAAATTTATCTCAAGTGGTACAATTTTCAAACAGTTAATGTGAAGTCCAACATTACATTTGCTGCAAATAAAAGTTACGCATTTATGGCATCTTGCACAACGTCTCTGTGTTTGATTTTTGATCGGCCAATGATCAAGTCTGTCATATCGAACTTCACCAAGGACATTTGAGGTTCTTTGAGGTGTAGGAGTACGAAGATTAGGTGTTGATAATATAGGATTTACTATTTGTCGAATGAAATCTATTTGTTTAATTTTTGGCTCGATATTTCTAAATAATATCCAGGAGTTCACTATCGATGCATTGAGGCAAAATCGGAATATTGGCCAATACCATTTTCGACTTCTAATGTTTATACGATGACGACCACGCCACTGGTCAAACCAATCCACACCTCCCATGCCAGTATTGTATTCCTGAATCATTGATGGCTGCAGAACAGCTACCCGTTGTTTATGAATATGACTGTACCGTTTACAAGTTGTTGTTTTGCTGACAAGATCATCGCTTCTATTGGTAGCCAACGTAACTTGGCTATTATCATGCCAACGTATCAAAGATATATTTTTTGACTCATCTCTAAGACCATAAGTAGATCCACGGGGCTCTTTTTTTAAATCTTTTAACGGTGCATGTTCGATACGATCAGAGCGAATTGTTCCAGTCACAGTTATATTGTGCTCTTTCATTTCTTCAAGTAATAGCAAGGAATTGAAATAATTATCTAGGAAAATTTCACTTCCTTCAGGAACACATCCTAAAGCCATCCTTTTTGTAACAGAACTGCCTAAAGGCATATTAGGATATTTTTGGCTTTTTCCCTCATATAGTTCAAACTTAACGCAGTATCCATTAGGAGTATTTAAACACCAAAACTTAAACCCAAATCGAATGGGCTTTCCCCTAATGAATTGTTTGAAATGATGACGACCGTAATAGGGTTCCATCGCCTCATCCAAAGACCATACAGTAGGTAATGGGTGTGCATACAATTGAAACTTTGATGACATATGCTTCAAAAGGGGTCTTACTTTTCTGCATTTATCCTGTGGATCAGTTTCGTTGTTATCACTAAAATGAAGGTATTTAAAAATAACCAGAAACCTATCACGAGACATAGCATTTGACACAGCCGGGTTGTAGGTGTCAGCCGATTTCTCCCAATACATTCTTCGATTTGGAAGTTTCACATATCCAGAAAGCAACAAAATAGCCAAAAATTTATAGAACTCTTCAGGAGCAATTGTAAAAGATTCATTTCCATTTTTGTACTTTGCATATTTTTGGGACTCTTCGCAAATTTGTTGAACAAATTCCAATGGCCAGAAAAGCTTAAAAAAATCAATTGGGCGACCTCCTGACTCGATCATATCATTTATGATTTGAGGTCGATTTCGATTTTTATTTTCTGTTTTTAAATTAGAATCCTCTGGCAACTCCTCTACAAAATGCAAGGGTTTCCACGAACGTCTTGTTTTTTCGACTTTCAATTTTTTAAGCTTAGGTATGTTCTTTGCTGATCCTGTTCTCATTTTTGAAGTTGAGGATTCCAAATTCAATTCAATCCTTTCACGGTCGTGTGTAATTATTTCCACCTGAGATAACTCTGCTAGTAGACCAGGTCCCAATAAATTCACGCTATTAGTATTCACCAAATTTTCTTCCTCTGGAACTTCATCGATATCCGTGTCTCCGTCGTTTTCAGGGGGAAACAATGTAATGTCTATTAATTGTGCACCGGCAAGTTCATCGTCACTATCGGACTCTTCCAGACACGCTATTAGCTCTTCCGTAGTGAGTGGAGTGGTCTCCTAAAAAAAATATATAAAATTACAATGCCTAACTAAACTAATGGTCATAAAATCCTAACGTATGAATTTTCATACGCTTAATTTTTGAATACCCTCGGTAACACAAAGTGATTCTGTATACCACTAAATATAAACAGTAGTGTAATATAACCTCTAAATTAATGAATAAACAAAGAATCTGAGTAAAATCATAACAACTTATCAATATTTTTGTATAAAGACTTACCTCCTCTCCCATTTTTGACGGAATTTAGTTGTCACCTCATTTTGATTTGATTTAGAAGCCATATTTTTAACTAAATACACCAAATAAGCGGTAAAATGTAAACACCACACGTTGTTTAATTGATATTTGACACAATAAACCGAAACCAGCGCCGTCTTTTCGCTGCAAGGTTAAACAAAAATGGTATGTTTTGCGTATGAATATTTAGACGGTAGGTTTTGAGGGGTTAATATAAGAAATCATTGATAAATGTCTGCTGTCTTGAACTTTAATAATTCACTAGGTAGTTGTATTTTTTTTCTTATTTTTCTGGCTATAAGCAATTTTGCTTACTCATTTTTACCACTGTGGTCTTCTTCTACTCTTCCTTCACTTTCACTTTTAATATTGATACTCAAATACAATAAGATCATAGATTCTTATGTCTGTTTCCTAGACTAGAAGAATGGTAGTACTTTCTGATCGTAGTCCTTAGTTCTTCAGGTATTTACTTAAATATTATGATTGTATCTGTATCCTACAATTTTAATATTAAATTGGATAAATTTTACATAAATATTGTATTTACAGGGCGGATTCAGTAACGTGGAATCCACACAAACTGCTTGCTGCTCCACAACAATGTTCCACATTACTAATCCGTCATAAAGGAATTCTGGCGGAATCCAATGGTACTCAAGCAGCTTATCTATTCCAAAAAGATAAATTTTATGATACAAGATATGATACAGGTGAGTATAAAGATCAACGAAACCAGTTTCAATATATGGAATATTTTCACAATTGTCAATAATTTATTTCTAAATAATCGTTTATTTACTATGGAAGAATGGTGGTTAATTGGTCCAATATTTACCTAATTATTTTATGTTTAACCACTTATTCCCATTACTTACTTTATCGCCACGGGATTTGCTTTTGTTGGCATTATTTGCTATTTAACACAAATCCAAATCATTCATATTCAATGACATTATCAGTCCTTCTACATAACTACACTAAAATATTCTAACAATTAACACTAACCTCGTTACTACTAAAAAAAATTTAAGCCTTCTTAAGCTTTTTTGTTAAGCTTTTAAATTTTATGTACTTTTTTAAATTCATGTCATTCTCGTAGGGAATGAAGTAAATTTGATTCGTGATGATTATTCCTTCTATGTCTGCAAGTGATATCCAAGTAAATAAATAACGGCCTAAGTTATTCCTGAAAGATGTATTGGCTATTAAAATATTGTTTTTTACACATAATTGTATATGAAAGCCCCAAATTTTGGTATTGAAATCTCCAAGGACCATAGCTATATTGCCTGAAAGATATATTATATTTTACATACAAAATATTAAAAAAACTAATGCCGCTAATATACTTCAAGCATAATCCTACATTCACAAAAAAACTCCAAAATCGATCCCCTTTGATCGAATACAAATAAAGCTAATAAGAAAAATATAACAAAGCCAAAAAAACAGGCGATATTTTGTTCAATCAATCAATAGCGTTTTTACCTTGTTTAAGCACTATGTTTCTTCAAGGATGGGTTTGTTTGTTTGGATGCTTATGCTTGTTTGGTTTGAATGCTAGTTTTCGCTCATACGACCTCGGATTCCCAAGACTAGGGGCGCCGAGGCTAAAGAAGTATTTTGGAAGAGGGATAGGCAAGGATACCGAGAATAGGAAGAAAGAAAGAGGTGGAAAACCGGATCTTCCGGAAGAGTTAGCCTAGTGAACCAAGCCTGTCACGAAATACAAGTTCCGTGGAAAAAAACGATTCCTTTCAGATTGTTGGCCATTTTTTTGTTTGTTGGAAAACGCGTGGAGGATAGCTGTGGCTATATCCTCACCTAGGATCAGGTATCATGATGCAATGAGATTGGGAAACCACAGAAAACCAATCTCCCCCTGTCCTTGTGATATTTAATCGACTCTTAAGGAGTGTGTACGGTGCTCACGGTGTAGGTGATGTGTTAGATGTTTGTGGAGCTTTTGTGTGTTTACTGGTTGGAATTGTGTGTTTACTGGTTGGATTGTGGTGTGGGATTGAGGTGTTTATTAATTAGGATTGTGGGCGAAGTGGAGGTAAAGTGTGTATAGGGTGGGTGTTGTGTTGGGTGCATGTGTGTGTGATGATGTGTATGATGTATTTTTAGATGTGTAGGTGTGTTGAGTGGTTTATGAAAAAATACAAATTATCATTAAGAACGCCTGAGTCAACGTTCATTTAAAGGCTTATGGCTTTAATGCGCAAATCGTTTCTCGGTTCTTTAATGTATTAAAAGACATTAGCGAAGAATACAATTTTACATCAAACCAAATTTATAACCTTGACGAAAGCGGTATTTCTACTGTTGCTACTAAGAATCCTAAAGTGATAATACCAAGGGGAAAACGTCGGGTTGTAAAAGTGTCATAGGCAGAAAGAGGTACAAATGTAACAGCCGTCTGTTACATTTGTACTATAATTTTTAGTTTTCCCAAGAGTGAGAATCCAACCAGATATATAGCCAACACTCCACCTGGATTCGTTGGGGTTGCACATGAAACAGGTTGTATGAATTCAGAAAATTTCATAAGATACCTACACCACTATATCCCGCATGCTAGCCCCCGTGAAAACAATAGATTACTATTGTTAATGGACAACCACGCTAACCATGTCACCCTAGAAGCTATTAATTTGTGCCGGGAAAATTTTTAATTATTTCTGTGATCGGATTTCCAAGTCACAGAATGCTGCCGCTGGATGTGTCACTGTATGGGTTTTTGAAAACTGGATACAGTAGAGCGTGTGATAACTTCCTAATAAATAATCCCGGTAAAGCTATAACTCTACATGATATATTGGAATATTTTTGGTCAAGCATTCTTGCAAGTTGCAACGGTTGCAAATGCCATACGCGGTTTTAGATCCACTGGTATAGAACCATTTGACTCACAAATATTCACCAAACTTGATTTTAAAGCATCAAAAACAACGGAAAGAGAATTAACTCCAACGCCTATAGGAGAATCTCGCCAATCAGAACTAAACTTACATGAAAGTGTGGAAGCTAATATCTTGGCAGAGCCAGTGCCTTCAACTTCCGGAGTAAACATCGCTAGGCTGTCACCACAACTTCAACTTGTAATTTAGTGAAGCCCCCACGAACCTCAACCAAGAAAATCCAATAGACAATTGGATTACCTCCTCTACCTCAAGCAATCATAAAAAATAGACGATATAGAAAAAAAACTACCTTCCCTAATCCTTTCTAGCACACCTGTAAAACATGCTCTGGAAGAAAAACAAAAGGAAAACTAGACAAAGAACGAAAAAAAACTTAAGTCAGTTGAAAAGCCACAGAAACTAAAAACCAACAAAAAAATTCAAATTAAAAAAAAAATATAAGAAAAAATAAAACAAATGAAAACACAAAACGACAGCTATTCGATTCTTCTTCTTCAGAGAGTTCAGTAGAAATACCTTATTGTGACAGTGATAACGATATAGATCCAGAGAATGAAAAACTGTTTGTGCTAGCTTATAACTGTTTACTACTTAATTAAAGGACTTTTTCATTTATTTCTTTTAAATTTTTTATGTTAGAATTTGTTTTTTAATTTAAAGTTATAGGCTTTTCGATTAGGTATTTTTCTTTCCTCATAACTTACCCGATACAGTTCGTCAATTTATCAACGCCTGTGGGTAAGATGACGGAGATTAAAAAAAAATATAGGACAAAGTGTGGTTAGCTATAGCTATGATATTTTGTAGGTTGATTACTGTGACTACTAGAGTTCAAAATATCAATAAATTAATTTTTAATTTGGAAAAAGAATAGTAATTTGAATATTAGCCTTAAGTTCTTCAACTTAACCCCCTTTCCTCTACAAACATTTTACTAATTTTTGGTGTTTATATTTAGAGTCGTTTGTAAAAAAAAATAAGAAAGAATAATATTATGTACGCCAATGTTCAACTGTCAGGTATTTTTCATAATAACATATCCATTATATAACTAGTTTTTTATATTTTAATTTTTTCTGTTTTTAGTCTTGATTTCCGTGTTAATTTTTAATATTTGCTTAATCAATAAAATTAATAGTTGTTTTTTATGCACTTCTTCACAACCCTACGATAATACCCTACGATCATAACAGAAAAATTTAAATTATTTATAGTATGTGCAGCAATATTTAATAACATAAAAAACACGTACTCCGAAACAGTAAGCATAAAACCAGAACTATATTCCAAAAAGCAATAAAAATTGCTCATTTTTACAATAAGAAACTATTATTTATTTTAATACTTACGGAAATTAAAAGTATAGTGCATCCAAAAGAAAAAAATCATTCCATATTATACTTGTCTTTATACTATCATTTCGTTTTCTGCGGATCTCTAAATAACTTCTTTCGCCATCTCTTGAGATTGGATAATACTATAGCCAGTGCCATTTAATTTTGCTCTAATAGATTTATGATCCCTGTAAATACGTTTTTTTGATTCAAAATTTTGCTGACAGAGGGCCATGCTAGTCGTTTAGCAAAAGGTGCTGTGTATATTATGGTGTAAAATAAAATTATGTACTTAAATATTATTACTTATTTTAAACACTTAAATTCCAAATAACTAAAAACAATTTACTACTAGTTATGACAGACAAAATAATAATAATATTTGGACGCTTTCTTTATGTTAATCAGACACAGAAATGCTGGTCTATTATAGTCTGTACTGATTTCTCAGTAATTTGCTTTATTATAACGAATATTGCATCTATACACGATATTCCACTAATAAAACCCTGTTATTCATTTGCTAAACTTATGCTCTGATTTATTACCACTTGCAAAATTTTAGTTGTGAGTTTTAGCGTAGTATTTAACAAGTTTATACCTCTGTAGTTTTCTGGCTGTTTTTATCTCCTTTTTTAAATAGTAGAATTAGTTCGATCTTTCTCCATTTCTCCCGGTATTTGGTTGTGTTTTATAATTTTATTAATTAAAATTAAGTAGTTATTAGTAGAATTAAGTAATTTTCAAGTTAATAATTTTTACAAATCTAATAACTCGAGCTTTTTGGGAGAAACTAATGATTTTCCCACAAAAGTGTCAGTTTTCCCACAAAACTGTCACAATCGTGTGCAAAATGGTTCTCAGATTAAAAAAAATATGAATCTAGAAAATTTTAACGTGGGAAATTTATAAAAGATGAACAATGAAAGAAGTAATTAAATAAGGATATATTATATTAATGGCCGATTGTTCTAACGTTAATCAATACTTGATTGTAATCAAAGATTGAATTAAAATCAAATACGTCACATCTTGGGGTTATGTTGAATGATTTATTTTATTATTTTGCGTTTTAATTTAAAATAAACCATAATTAAACTCTTTTTGATGTTAATTTCATGTTTTTATTTACAAATAAGTAATAATATTAAGAAATTTTTAATGATTGTGACAGCTGTTTTGTGACGTATTTTGTAATTGTAATTAAATATTGGATTACAATCAAGTTTTGATTAGCGTTTGAACAATTCTCCCTAAGAATATTAAGAATACTAAAAATAAAATATTTAAATAAGCACTACCTAAATACTTTTCCAAACACCTAATGATAATAGAAAATAATTTGATTAATAACTTCTGGCCATATTACACTATGTGCTTCAGGAATGAGTGAAATTCGTTTTAATTTCAGTAATAAACTTAGATATATTCATTTTTAGGTGACAAACATGTTCAGTGTGGTAGAAGAGTGGACGTCCTAAAGTTTTGGTTTATGTGGAAAGCCAAAGGAACCAGCGGCTTCGAAAAGCACATAGACAAAGTGTTCGAAAACTCCAAGTATTTCCTTGAATGCATCAGGAACAGAGAAGGTTTTGAACTACTTTTAGATGATCCAGAATGTACCAACGTATGCTTCTGGTACATTCCTCCGAGTTTAAGGAGCTTGGACAAGACAGATTTCAGCTACAAAGAAAAGTTACATAAGGTGGCGCCCAAAATTAAAGAGCGGATGATGAAAGAAGGTTCGATGATGATTACCTATCAGGCACAAAAGGAACATCCGAATTTTTTTAGGATAGTATTTCAGAGTTCAGGTTTAGAAAAATCTGACATGGTTTATTTCATCGAACAGATAGAAAAGATGGGCGGAGATCTCTAGTAGTTTATCAATATCTATTTATTGCTTGTATTATATGTATATTTAAAGTAGATATAGAACACAAATAAAAGTTTAGTTGACATATCCGTTTTTGTTTTTTTGTTTTTTTTTTTTTAATAGGTCTAACTGGTAAGCTGGTTTTGTATGTTTTCAATAAAATTGATAGTGTGTAAAATCATTTAATAATTAAGCTAAGTATACTTTCGACATAATAAATGTCATCATCAGAGCTATCGTCAATTAGGCAATAAATACTTCATAGAAGGACAATTGTGCACAAACGACATATTAAAATCCAAAGATCGGGCTCTGTAGGCCACAGATCTTGGGTCTAACCCTTATACATGTATAATTCACATTTAAAAAGTTTTTATAAAAACATGGTTACCACATACAGTAACGACAACAGCTGTCTTTGACTTACATTTTTGAAGTAAAAGACAGCTGTTGTCGTTACTGTATGTGGTAACCATGTTTTTATAAAAACTTTTTAAATGTGAATTATACATATGTATAAGGGTTAGACCCAAGATCTGTGGCCTACAGAGCCCGATCTTTGAATTTTAATATGTCGTTTGTGCACAATTGTCCTTCTATGAAGTATTTATTGCCTAATTGACGATAGCTCTGATGATGACATTTATTATGTCGAAAGTATACTTAGCTTAATTATTAAATGATTTTACACACTATCAATTTTATTGAAAACATACAAAACCAGCTTACCAGTTAGACCTATTTAGAATTGTGTACAAGTCATACAGTCTTTTTCAATTTTTCAATTTTTTTTAAATAATCGAAATATTATATTCGATATTAAAATATTATAAATAATATTAAAATTATTATAGCATAATAGAGTAGCATATCTCTGTCTGATTGACCTTAAAGAGCATTCGACAGAGTACCTAAGACACAAAGATGTAATCCATCTTCTGTATAATAGAGAAGTTAAGGTAAATATTATAAAACCTATCGAAAACATCTACCAAAACAACAAAGTGGAATTCAGAATAGATGGACAACTTACAAAACCTACAGAAATAGGCAAAAGGATAAGACAACTGGACTCATTGAGCATCATGCTCTTCAATTTAATCATGGATGAAATCGTCAAAAGCGTTAACAAAGGAACAGAATGAAAAACAAAGAAATACAAATACTCGATTAAGCAGATGATGCAATATTGATAGCCCAAGATGAAGATAGTCTGCAGATTGGTCCACAAATTTAACATAAGAGCAAAAGAATTTAATAGGATGATCTCATCAGAGAACTAAATCAATAGTAGCCAGCAAAGAACCAACCACATGTAAAA